>JBBMEG010065862.1:0-13910 GCA_037832605.1 Cyclanthera cordifolia
CTTAGCGATGTGAGACTTTGTTTGCCATGCAATATACCAACAATCCTCCCCTCAAACAAAGTACACCTCGAACCCGATTCTCTTTGTTCTAGATCATGAGTTCTGGCATGCAATATTGCAACAGTTGCAATGATTTATAAATTTTATCTTTAAGTTGGTATTATCATCGAACAAGGGGAAAAAACAGACTATGAAAATTTATATTGAAATCTAGAGAGAGAAAGAGAGGGAAAATTCTTCCCATTTTTCAAATAAACTCCAAAAGTGGTTGCATCATTGACAAAGGGAGCTATTGCCCATCAATATCTGTTGTTTGTTTGAAGTTTTTATAGAACTATTGAAAATAAGTTTTTATACTCCTCTCATTTCTAATCACGCAAACAAACACCATCCATGACTTTCAAAATGCATACAGAGAAAGCAAATGATTCTGCTCCATTTGAATGAAATAAAAGTTAACGTTTGATTTTATTACATATTCCACGCGTCAATTGGGCTCCTCCATCGTGATTTTAGAACCCTAAATTTCAGAAACATAATAACATTTAAAAGTGTCACAGAAATCCAATTTCCAAAAAATTCAACCAAGTATGGTGAACGTGCAAAGCAAATGATTTAAAGGGAAAATTTTAAGTTTTAGAGCCCTATTTTTAATACAAATAATTTATGAGAAACAAATTTCGTTGAATGAAATTGATAAAATGGCAAAGGCAAACCAATAATGTTACAAAAAAAAAAAAAAAAAAAAAAAAAAAAAAAACCTCTAATTGGTAAAAATGTAGACTTAGGAGGTGTTTGGTATGAGATTGCGAAAGAGTTTTTCAAATTAGTATTTACTAAATACTCCTAAGAAAATTCCATCCAAATGAGCTTTTGACCGTTATCATTTTTTTTAAATAGTCAAAATAAATCTCATTCTAAATACTAAATTTTAAATACTCTTAAGAGCTACATTCAAACAAGTTTTTGAGTGTATCATTACTTCTAAATACTCTATAAATTTTCACTCTAAATACTAATTCTAAATACGCTTAAAAACTACATGTAAATAAACTATTAGCTGCAATCAATACTAAACACTACTTCTAAATACTCAAAATAAATTCTCATCTTAAGTACTAATTTTAAATACACAAACAAACTTTTGACTAAAATTATTACTTTTAAATATCAAAATATATTTTCATTTGAAATATTAATTCTAAAACATCCTTAAAATCTCAATCCAAACATGCCTAACGGTGGGAAATGTGCATTTACACCAAGACATTGACATGAGCCAGAGTGGACTTAGTAAAGTATACATTATATCCACCATGAGCATGAGGTTTTTAAGTTTAAATCCTGCGATGAAGATAATTTGATAGAAGAAATTAGGAACAAGATTTTGCTTGAAAATGCGGATATTCCTTCGAAATTAACCAGAAATTGTGCACTAATTGAGTGAGCTAATTTTTAATTGTAAGAGGGTAAATCATGCACTATTAAATTGTTCTATTCCTGAACTAGTTAAAACATCTTTGACAGTATTTTCATTGGCAAAGTTTTATGTAATATCAGTACGTTTATGTAACTATACACTTCATCAATTTCATCAATGAAAGTTTTCACTTTTAAGAAATGTGAAAAACACACCAAAGAAATCATGAAAACACAACAACTTAGAACAAAATCATGATTGATTTTAATGTGGAAGATGAAGCTACCCATTCAAAATGAGTGTATGTAGCTAAGATTTAGAAAGAAATTAGATTACCAAGAAAGAAAACTAAGCAGAGGATTCCACAGGCTCGAACCCTTGACCCAGATCTTGGCTTCATAAACTTTCCTCAGAACGCCGTCAATAGCTTCAAGAGTTATGTAATACACTGTGCCAGAAACCACCTGTTCCTTCAGTTTCACAACTTTGTTGAATTCCAGAAGCGCATTCAGCACACATAAATACTTTCAATCAAAAATTCAAGTAATCGAAAACGAATGGATAAACCATGACCTGAAATTGAATCCCGGACAATTTAGATAAAAATTAATTCTCGCGCAAGAATTGAATGACGAAAGAAAACATAATCGTACATTAGGATCCCTATTACGATTCATTTATCTATCCTTCCATAAACTATGGTTGACAATCCATACAAATATACATAAATGAAGGCAGAAGGCAGATAAAAAAACTCAAACAAGGGATCAATCCACAGAATTAGGGATAAAATGAAAGCGAAGACCTAACCGCTCTCTTGTTGTCTTCGTCAACGACGAAACGAGCAAGATCATCGGTCCCGAGACTATTCTGATTTGCAAGAACTTCCTTGATGCCTCCGGCTAGCGCCATTTCGATTTAGGTAAAGAGAAAGATTGATGAAAGATGAATCAATTTCTTGCCTCTTCCGTTTGTATGGGTTTTTTGGCGTTCTCCACATGCTCATCTTTGTTTTTTAGGGGCTTTTAAAGGGAGATTGAGATCGTTGTATTTAGAATTAGTATTTATAAAGATGATTTATTTTGAATATTTAAAAGTAATGATTACAATCAAAATTTTGTTTTGGATGTAATTTTTTTAGAAGTATTGAGTAGATAATATTTTGAAATATTCTTTTAAATCACATAACAAACACTCCTTAGGGATTTTTGGATTGAAATTTTAAGAGTGTTTAAAATTAGTATTTAGATGGAGATTTAATTTGAGTATTTATGAGTAATGTTTGTAGTTAAATACTTGTTTAGATGTAGTTTTTAAGATTTATTTTGAATATTTAGAAGTAATGATTAGTAATAACTGCAGTCAAAAGTTTCTTTGGATGTTGTTTTTAAAAGTATTTAGAATTAGTATTTAGGATGAAATTTTTATTTTGAATATTTTGAAGTAAGTTTGTTTGGATGTAGTTTTTAAGAGTATTAAAATTAGTAATTAGAATGATGATTTATTTAAAGTATCTAGAAATAATGATTGCAATCAAAAACTCGTTGGATGTAGTTTTTTTAAGAGTATTTAGTAAATATTAATTTGAAATACTAGTTGAAAATCTCATAATAAACATCCCCTTGATCAAAAGTAGAAGAAGACTAGTAGAGATATCCATTTTCTAAGTGGGCCCGAGATTTGAAGGGACCTGTCCCTAATGAGGCAGTGAATCTCCGATTAGGCCGTAAAAGGGGAGTGTGTGGAAAGAAAAAAATTTCATAAGCTAAACAGGATGGGGACGAAAAATATATTATCCATCTCCGATTTACTACCTCGTTTATATATTATATTATATTATTTGTATTTTATTTAATACATTTATGTACATACATTTTTTTAATTTTTTATTTCTATCAATATTTTTCTTACCTAATTATATAATTGAAATTAACACATTTTATCTTTAACTATTGAAAAAATTGTCTAAATTATGGTGAATTTATTTAAAATTGAGAAAGTTTATAATAATTTGGAGATAATAAAATGAAAAGAAAAATAAATAAATAGGGATAATTCACGTGGGGAACTTGATCCATGTGCATTTCTTACAAAAATTTATGATGAATTTTGTGGAGAGGGGATTAAAATTGGTAGCGGGATGGGAACAATAAAGTCTTACACGTCCCTATCTCGTGGACATCTCTAAAGGCAGGTGTGTTTGGTTAGATGGTTGGAATGAAGATTTCATATGATCTAATATCCTAATACAATTGTTGTCTGAGAAATTTCGGCCATTAATAATTGGCACATTGTTTATAAATAATTTCAGTTAAATATTGGGTCAATTACAAACCTATAATTGTTCCATAACTAATTGGATTAAAAGTTGGCTTGTTTGGATTTTAGGCCGAAATTAAATTAGGCATTTAATCCATGTAGTGAAACCCAAATACCCATAAAGACCAAGTTCAAGGTTTAGGCCCAAAGGCCCATGAAGCACAAGCTCACAAGTCCATGAGAACTCAATAAATAGACAGTTCTCCCTCATTTACAGAGGATCCGGAATTGAGAACAAGACTGGAAACTCAGAAACTCCAGAGCTTTCATCTAGACAATTCAACATTAAGACAATCCAGAATTTAAAGCATACATCAAAGAGTCAGATAATTTAGATATCAAGCTTGAGAATTCAGAACACTAAAGGCTTCTTCAATCTAATTGCCTCTTCGCCATCAAATTGAAGATTCAATTATCCTCCGTCTTAGAACAAACTTGCAAGCCTTCAGATCAATATCTTCCAAGTCCACATCTAGAGAGAAAGAAACATATGATAAATATTAGAGATTGAAACACACATATATATTCAAATCAAAAAATATTCAAAATTCATTTAACACGTGTCTCATTTCTACTCGTCCGTCGAAATCTCGTGTGAACAAATTGGTACGCCCAGTGAGACCATATCTACCTCTCATCTCTTCATTTCTCTCAAGAAAGCATGAATCCCTAAGAAGTCTCTTCCAAAGTTGCTACTTCAAATGATTCCTATATGGGACATGTTACGAAAAGCCGCTCAAAATAAATAAACCGTGAAGACAGCCAAACACCTGTCATAGAAAACAAGATAATGAAGTGCGTGATAAAATCCTCTAAAAATTACATTACCACTACAGGAAATTTTGAGTTTGCCCAATATGCTCTTCCTTATCATCAACCAAGCAAATTTTCAAATCATGATGCGATGTTCGTTATGATGACTAATGTGGCCACAAATGAAGAAAAACTAAAACATTCGTTGTGATCAAACCCTTCCTATTCCTAAAAGATGCACGATACTCAGCTGGAACATGTATCTCTATGTGAGTACCGTCTAAAACTCTCAGACAATTCTGCATGTTTTCAAAGAGCAATCATTGAAAATGGTCGGTGACTATTCAAGGAATGTGGTAACAGTTAGGTTTAGGTAGCATTACCTCAAACCATTTTCACCTGTAGTCGGTGCATGTTGATTGAATAGGTTTAGGAATTTTAAATAAAATTAAGTGGCAACGGATTACAACAGCTAGAACGTTTTGAAAGTGTCGTGACACTGTCTCGCCCAATCTAGTGAAAATTCGTCGAATGACGCGATTTTTAACATATGTGCACATATATGCAGAAACATTGTTACCATTTCGTTAACGTTTATGCATTCATACCTCTAAGACCACCGTGCGTCGTAAGCATGTCGCATAGGGTTCAAAAACATTTACAGGTCATTCTTGTTGTCTCACGACAAGCTATTTCACTCTCTCTTATCAGTTGGAAAATTGTCATTTGTCAAAAATAATGTCTAAATAATTAGCTATAGTTTTTCTTCGTAGGATTATAATTGAGAATTAGCTTCGCTAAAAAAACAAATTGATTTTGACACGAGTAAAGTATAGTCAACATTGTTATTAGTTGATATGCATCCATATTCTAGAATAACAAATCTCAAACTCAGTACACATGTTATTTCTACAACTACAATTCAAATAAACAACCACCAAATACACCTAAAATGTAATAATAAAACTTATAATTGGTTATAGATATAAAATTTAGTAGTTTGTAATTATTTTTTTTTTTTTTATAAAATGTAGTAATTAGTAGTTTGTAATTTTTTTCACTTTTTTTATAGATATAAATTTTTTTTAAAAATCGGACACCCAACTTATATTTATAAGTTTTAAATCAAAATTTTAGATTTACTTTTTCTCTAGTTTAAAATCAATTTATAAAATTTAAATTAGTCTACGAAAGCCATTTTTCTAACATTATGGATATAATTCTAAACTGCCAATTCATTTTGTAAAATTGAAATTTTACATAACCTTGATTCACCAAACTATATTTTTAATAAGAATTTGACCTCATTTTATTATTCAAAAATTTATTTGCAAATAAATTTATTTATTCAAATTTTTCTTTTTCCCTACTTTAAAATCAATTTATAAATAAATTTATGTTTTCAATAATGTCTCACAATTTCTATATTTAGCAATCTTATACAACTGTTGAAATAAAAATACACAAAATAAAGTAAAAACATATAAACTAACATGAGAAGAATTAAAAATTCATGTTAAAGGTTCCTTTACCACTTTTATGTTATTTTATTTTAACATAAACATTTTTTTAATGTTAAAACTAAAAATTATTATTCAAACTTAAATTTTAATATAATTATATGAATTTATTGTATATTATAATAATAATAAGATTATTATTAATATTAAACTTATTTAAATAAATATGTTTTAAATTATAAAAATTAAAGTTAAAAGAAAATCTTTTAAACCAACAATAGATATATATGCGAATGGCGCACATGACCGAAATAGCTATCAATTTATACATAAAAAAAATATTACCAGAGTTTGTTTACAACGTAATCGCATAACAAATACATATGAACGAAGAAAATACAATATAGAAATATAACAAAAACAATATTTGAAATGGAAATAGCAACATCAAAACTACAATAAAGAAACATATTAATTTTTATTGAACAAATAAAGCGAACCTCTACTTTCTCAAAGTCGACAATGATCGTAAATAATCACTGCAGAAGATCACACTATCAACCTAATAATATATTACGAAGTGAATATATTATTAGGTCAATATATAGTTAGTTTAAACTCAACATATCTTATAAATAACTAAAATAAGAAACATGGATAGTAAAAATCCCCAGCCTCATGATGAAAACAATTTTCATTTCTCAAACGAGATCAACTACATTTCATCAGATAGTTCATTTTTTTTTTAAATGAACCGACAATTAGAATAGAAGCATAAAATGTAAATCATAAAACAAGTTAACAAACAAATTAGAATGAAGCATATTAAAAATTAAACAACATAAATGTAAGGACTCGATCCAACACAAAGTCTAACCCGGGGCCTTAACCTCTTATGCATGAATAACATTTATTAAAACTTATGGAGACATGCTAAATATCTTTTGTATTTAATGAAATAACTTAATAAAACGTAAGCAGCGTTTAGGGGTACCCGAAAAACGTTAAAATAACATTAAAACCTATACTAAACATGTCTCAAACCCATATCATGCTTTAAAATCATAATTCAACTTTAATCTTTAAAACAACTTAAGAAACTAACTCATCTTGCACATGGTCACATCAGCTTCAGCTCAGCCATGCCAGTCCACCTGTAAATACCTGGAAAGAATCCACAATGAAAAAGGGTGAGTTTGCGGAAACTCAGTAAGGGATCCCAGCAAGGGATCTAGCAAGAATACATAAATAATCAGAGAAACATTAAGTAACGTGATTACGCAAATGTCTTAAGCCATAGCTCTAACTCAATCTTTAGCTCAACCACGAATCTCATAGCTTTATCACAAACTCGCTATTTATCACAAAACTCTATCTCAGCTCTTTATCTTAAACTTGGTAACTTATACTAGTGTGCGAGCACCTCGACGAGCCGAAACAATCTGGTTGACGCCAGACTTCGAACACTCACACGAAGGGTAGATCTAGGACCCTCCGTTATGGGATATCTCCCGACTCATACTCCTAGCACGACACCTGGGAAAAGTCAGGTGAACTCTGGGTAGGTATGCTAATCGGGTGGCCCTCCGATCCCTAACACTACCGTGAAGTAGGAATATCTTCCCCAACGCCCTGTACCTGAACTAAACCCCTAACCCTTGTCCCCTTTGGGACCTTTAACTCGATTAAACTCAACGGTCCCCTTTGGAACTCCTAACTCATATCACGCTACTTGGTTGACACGTTCGGCCCCCGTTGGGACAGCAAACACGTAACTATTGCAATAAAACTCACAACTAAACACGTAACAGAAAGTAACATCCAAAACAAGACCTCGAATCTTAACTAACACGACAACCTAAATATCAGGAAACCGACTCTAGGCATGATATAACAGTCTTAGGAACAACATGCCGATTAATATAGGAACAAACAACAATCACAACATACTTAGAAAACATGCCAGACGAACTAAGCACAACAGATAAAGCATCTTAAACTTAAGAAACACACATTCATAGTAAAATACGTTATTCAATACTAACTAATCAAATACGTGCTCAAGATTACCCACAACGACCTTATACTGGGGAAACAGTCCTTTACCTTGGCAGGAAACCGCTAGGAACGGCCCTTGGAACTCGAAGGAAGAATCCCCTAAAGAATCTCCACCTAAAAGGGGTTGTACAGGACAAACATGTGAGAATTAGGCCTTAAAAACCCCAAAAATGGACTCAAGACACGGGATTTACCTTCAATACGAAATTCGGGTTTTTCCGGTCACCAGAGACGGCGGCGCCAGCGACGGCGCGTGAATACCGACGGCGGCACGTGGGCTGGAACTCGCTGGCGCGTGCACGAGCAGGCTGAGGTGCGTCAGAGGGCTGCTTCAGAAATAGGTACGAAACGCGCGTTAGGTTCGGGTTGGCGCGCGTGGCTTGGAGGCTAGGCTCGGGTGACACTGCAGACTCGGCGTGGACTCCCCCAATCCGAAGCTACGAAAACTCGGCTTCTGAGTGGCTGACAGAACGGCGAACGCGGATTGGTGCAGACGTGGGCGGCTCTGACTGGCGCAGACGTAGGCGGTCTCTGGTTGGTCGACACGATGACGCGCACTGGTTGGCTGAAGCGGGCGGTGCTGGCACGGCCAACGATGGCTTGACACGTGGCGGCTCGCGGTTGGCGCGTCAATCGACGATCAGAGGCTACACGGAAGACGACGGCTCCTAGGGAAACGAGTTCTGACGGCTAATAATTGACTCTGAAAACCGAGCAATCATGGGGTATTTATAACCCAATGATTAGGGTTTTCCAAACCATTTTTGTCCTCTAGTCTATTTTGTCTCTTTTCCTATTTTGTCCTTTAGTGGCAAAATTACAAAATTGCCCCAATTGACCCAAATCTCCTATTTTGACCCGAAATTCCTGAAAAGACCTTTTAGCCCATGATTTCCTCAAGTTTAAAACAAATCCTCAAGGGTAATTTCGTTATTAAATTTCCCGAATTTCCCCAATTTCCCGAAATAGAATAATAACGTAAATTTCTATTTTAAAATTCAAAATAACGGGTTGTTATAATAAAAACCTAAAACAAGATTGATTACATCTAAAGCATAATCAACGTCTTCAGTAGGAATAAGAACTTTGAAATAAAGCAGAATAAACTTTGAAATAAATCAGATTGTTTAAAACTAAAGCAGAATCAAGTTTTTTTTTTATGAAATAGATGAGATTCGAACTAAGCATATAAAAAAATAACGAACAAAAAAGTGAAACTTGCAGGATAAGAAACAAGTTAAAAATTTCCCGAATATAAAAAACACAAAAGACAGCCAACATACCAAAATTGGAAGCAAAGTTCGTGATAGTGTTAACTTCTTTCAATGTAACAAATCAAAAAAAAAAAGAAAAGAAATAAGTTTAGGAACTCGCTACAACTGAACAATATGGAGAAGTATGTCCAAATGAAGCAACACCATCGAAATTTAAACACAAAAAGAAGAGGGGTGCAGTTGAGTAGAATTAAATGAACACTTCCAATCAATTTAATGAGGTGTAAAATCAATTTAAGAACACTAGTATGCAAATCAGACAACATTAACATCTAAATAGAATAATCTATGGAGTTGATGTAGTTTAAGTTGGGTTAGTGAGGCATTTATTCTCGTAGGTGAAAGGGAAAAAATTATAGAGAGTTCAAAAGTCTAATTATAAAATACATAATCAACTACACATTATTCACTCAAAGATAAACAAAGGAAAAAAAAAAGATCAAAATTTCATGTGGTTTAAGCGATTATCATTTCAAAAAAAGGAAGAAAAACAACGATTTCCAAAGAACAAAGAACGAAAGGAACAACGAAGAACGAAAAAAAATCAAAAAAATTAAGACGATTACTTGAGAACAAAGAACGAAAGGAACAAACAAAGAACAGAGTAAAAAAAAAAATAGAGAAGTCGATTACCAGAGAACAAAGAATGAAAAGAACAAACAAAGAACGAAAAAAAAAAGAGAACACATCATCGGCTGGGGATTAGGGTTAGAATACTTGCCTCGTTAGATCTGATTCCCTCAACAAGCCGATTCAAGGCCTCGCTCATCTTGGCGTCTGCTTCAAGAGCAAAATTCAAATAGAGAAAAACACCATTTTTAGCACAAGCATGCCCTAACTAAGAAAACTCGGCTGAATCGGCGGCATGGGTCTCAGATCTATAGACCAAGAAGTAAATTTCGAAGTTAGAACGAACCCAAAAATGAAGGGAAGAACGAATTATTCAAAAGTAACTGAAACATCACAAACCATATGTTAATCGATGCAAAATTTTGCAAAGAAAAAAATTAATAAAGCCAGAAAATCGAAAAGAAAATGAAATTGGAACGAACAGGGGAAGGAAATTGAAGATCACCATCAAAGAAAGGAGAGACGAAATGCGTGAAACGAGATGGAGAGAGAGAGAGAGAAAACTTAATTTAAGGCTGCAAAAATCGAGTTAATGAAACATGTTTTACCGAGGAAGAAACACGTGTCCCAAACATAGTTTAACGAAAACCATTAACGCGTGTGTATTTAATACGTGGAACAAACACGTCCTAAGTCTTTTGTGGAGGAAAATGAAAAATTTTACCAGACACGTCAAATAATAACACTTGCTAAATTCTTCCTAAAGAGCTTTCTAGTGAATGATGAAGAAAAAGTACTTGATGTCGTTACATGTCATACAGTCACCTTAATAGAAGATCTAGCAAGCTCGTCAAGGATCACAAATGAACTTTGAGCCACGTATTCTTTCAACTTAGAAGAGTTAATGTCACTTCCTCAAGCAACTAAGAATACTCTTATCAAGGCATTGATAGACTCTGATAGTACAAGCATCCAAAATATCCAAAGAACTCACAAATGGATCATATTGCATGTCAATCAGATTCACCGATGAAGACTTATTACTAGGATCAAAACCACACAATAGACCCTTGTTTGTCTCGGGATACATTCGAGAGCAGAAAGTGGGAAGAATCCTCATTGATGACAAATCAGCTGTGAACATAATGCCCAAATCAACTGTGAAGCAGTTAGACATTTCAATGGAAGAACTATCTAGTAGTAAACTAATGATCCAAGGCTTTAAAAAAAGAGGACAGAAAGCAATTGGAATGATCCGTTTAGAGCTCATTATTGGTAATCTAAAAGTTGATACATTATTCTATGTCATAGATTGTAAAACTACCTACAAATTGCTACCGGGATGTCCTTGGATTCATGGAAACTGAGTAGTAACTTCTATATTACATCAAGCTTCAAATTCTATCAAGATGGTGTCAAGAAAGTAGAAGTTGATACTAATCCATTTTCTGAAGCTGAATCTCATTTTGCAGATGCATAATTTTACTTATAGGGCAAAAGCATAATAGAGACTCTACCAGCAGACCACTTCTCAACTAAAAGACACAATGTGCTCAAATCAAAGTTGGAAGCTAATGGAAAAAGAGAGGAAGTTCAAGATATAAATAAGTATGAATCTGAGAACAATAAAACTTTGAGGAACATCAAATAGTCTGAAACCTTAAAAGTAAGAACCGATCCAAATCCTCATGTGCTACATTAGTCCCACTTTCTCGACGCAAAGTAGGCGAAGCTCCTTTTGCAGAATGCTCGAATAACTTTAAGGTCGGAGAATTGAAATTCTAAAACAAAATTTCACGATAAATCTTACGAAGATGATGAAGCAAAAATTTGAAAAAGCTGAAGATGATCAGATGCCAATAATCTTGCCTAAAAGTAGAACAAAAGATGGATTCGACCGAAATGGATACAAGCTCTTAGCAAAGGCAGGTTATGACTTAACCACTCGCATTGAGTTCAAAGGTCTAAGAATCTTCGATGACAAGTATGAACTTTTGATTACGCAGAAGAAACTTATGAATAAGGGTTATCCTTTACTTGCATCAAGAAATGGACTTGGATATCAGCCACCCGAGCTAATCCACACAGCAAGAAAATTGAAGGTAAAAGTTATAGATTCAAATCACATAATGGTTGAAGAATGTGAAGACAAAATTGAAGTGAAGAAGACAACCAAGAGCTATCTGCACTTAGACGTATCGAGCCGCCAACTGCTAGTGTGTCAGCCTTTTTTAGATTGAACACGTCAAGAGAAAAGATAGAATTCACAACTTCAACCTCAGATGTGACACGACTATCAACCTTCCAAAGATTAGGGAGGCTTACTAGTGAGGAAGCAAAATTTTTGACTTCAACTATGACTCGATTGTCTACATTTTAAAGATTAAGCAAACTTGTAAGGAATGAAGATATATCTTCTGCTCAAACAGCAATGCGATCATCAGTTTTTCAGAAATTGAGTAGAACCATAAATAAGAAAAATGAGTCTACTAAGTCAGTTTTCGACCAACTCAACTGTGAAAGTTCTACAGACGTTCCATAAGATAAGTCTCTCGAAGATATTAGAAGCAATGAAGACATATATAGTGTTATTCCATCTCGTATGAACATGAGAACGTTTCTTACTGTAGAGATAAAATGTTCTTTGAGAATAAAGCGATGTGATGTGATTAACACCAATCCATCGCTCATCACTGAAATCATGATCAATGCAACAAAAGATTACTTTCCATTGCTCATCACTGAAATCATGATCAATGCAACAACTGGGCATAAAGCTCTATCTTTTATCGATGGATTATGAGGTTATAATCAGATAAGGATGGCTATTGAAGATGAAGAAATAATAGCCTTTAGAACTCCAAAGGAGTATATTGTTATAAAGTTATGTCATTTGGATTGAAGAATGCAAGTGTCGTTTATAAATGAGCAATGCAAAAGATTTTCGATGATATGCTGCATAAACATGTCGAATATTAAGTGGATGATCTTGTAGTCAAGTCTGTAACGCGACAAAATCACTTGAAAGATCTTAAAGTGGTTTTCGAACGTCTTAGAAAATATCTACTGAAGATGAACCCCTTCAAGTGTGCATTTGACATGACCTCAGGAAAATTCCTAGGTTTTATCGTAAGACATCGAGGGATAGAAATAGACCTGTCAGAGATCGAGGTTATTTAAAAAATATCGAGGCCTAGAAATCTTCACGAATTAAGCAAAATGGTGAAGCATTTGAATAGGTGAAGCATTTGAATAGGATGAAGCCTGTCAAAAAGCTTTCGGTAGTATAAAGAAGTATTTGATGAATCCTCCCAAGGGGCCCTTGTTGCCCGAAAGCCATCGGTTCACTAGTAGAAACTAGAGTTTTAGTGTCGGTCATATGCCGACATCTTTCATAAATGGTGTCGAACAAATGACCGTCATCAATACTGGTGACATTAAAGATAGTTAGTGACAGACACATTTAGTGACAGGCAAAAACCGACACCAAAAAGTTTTGGTGTCATGCAAGATGAGCGACACAGAAGACTTTTAGTGTCGGTCAGGACCAACACCATAGGGTATTAGTGTCGGTCGTGGCCGACAATAAAAGCATATAATGTCGCTCATTGGTGTTGGTTTGGAGCGACACCAATGCTATATGGTGTAGCTTGCATTGGTGTCGCTTTAAAAGCGACACCAATTCTTTTTTGTGTTGCTTTTTGGTGTTGGTTTGGAGCGACACCAATGCTATATGGTGTCGCTTATTATGCCCTATATTAAAAATATCTTTTTTTAATTTTTAAAAAAGATATATTTCTAGGTCACTGATAAGGATCATGGAATTCCACACGTTCCCCTTGGACTTGTTACACGATCCAAAGCAAAGAAGATTAAGAAAGCATTCATTCTTCATCTTCAACGATGGATGTGCTCAGTTCAAAATCCATTTTACGTGCTATAAGCTATTTTAAGGGAAGAAGGACCATTTGATGCTTTAGAAGTCAATGTGTGCAAGATTGAAGTTGATCATAAAATTAATGATATGTGATATGATTTAAGTTGTCTTAATCATAT
>JBBMEG010065883.1:0-13907 GCA_037832605.1 Cyclanthera cordifolia
GTGTGAGCCACATGGCCTCCGATGCCTAAGTCAGAAACGGAATTAGGGAGAATAGTTTAAAGCACTAAGAATGGCTTGATGGTACTTAGCTTAGGATCCGTTCCTTGAAAGGGAGAAATGACTTGACTTTTATAGCAGCTGGTCTTGTAACCGTTGCAGCTCACTTATGGCGATATAATAGTCGGTCGTTAGAAACGTCCGCCATTAAGCCTGGTATGAATACTGGCGTAACTCCTGGCCGTTACCTTTTGGAGGTGTAATGGTCTTGATTCTTAACTCGGTCAACTCTTCGGAGAGTCCTGACCTCCACGATTGACCCAAAGGGGCCGACCTACCCGTTGTAACAAGCGACGCCGCGGGGTGCAGCGCCTCCATACCGTTACTTGGACTCGATCGACTCTTCAGAGAGTTCTGACCTCCACGGCCCATCCACTCGGATGGACCTACTCGTTGTAACGGGCGACGCCACGAGGTGAAGCGCCTCCAAACGTTACTTGGACTCGGTTGACTCTTCGGAGAGTCCTGACCTCCACGGCCCATCCACTCGGATGAACCTACTCGTTGTAACGGGCGACGCCACGGGGTGTAGCGCCTCTAAACGTTACTTGCACACGATCGACTCTTCGGAGAGTCCTAACCTCCACGCCTAATCCACTCGGATTAACCTACTCGTTTCCGGACCCGTGAAGGGTGAGGCTGCAAGGGCCGAACCCGAGGGGGTCCTGGCCTTCCTTGGCCGACCCCCAAAGGTGTCGGACTTGTTTGGCCGACCCCGACGGGCCGGAAATGGACCTGGCCGACCCCCAGGGGTTGTGGCTTCCATTTAGCCGACCCCTAGGGGGTCGGCGATGGCGAGGCCGACCCTCGAGCGGTCGAAAATGGACTTGGCCGACCCCTAGGGGGTCGGTAATGGCGAGGCCGACCCCCAAAGGGTTGGGAAGGGTGTTGGCCGACCTCTAGGGGGTCGGCAAAGGCATGGACGACCTTCGGGGGGTCGAAAATGGCGAGGCTGACCCCCGGGTGGTCGGTAAAGGCGTGGCGGACCCCCTGGGGGTCGAGGCCTCCATTTGGCCGACCCTAGGGGGTCAGGGTTGGCTTCTTTGTCCTTCGTGCGGGTCCCAATCTCTTTCGAGTCTTTCAGGATATTTTTAGGTTATAACAATATTTTTATAAAATTAAGGGCTTAAATACTCTTTCATCTTTTCGAGTTTGGTTCAACCATTTGGCATACATTTCATATTTATTGTACTAAAAATATTATTTTAGTCTTTATATTTTTGTACTCTATAGTTCTTGTGTGCATTGAAGTACCCATTTTCATCTAGTATTATTTTTTATTTTTAAAAGTGACCATTTTCATACATGTTACGTGAAATTTTTGAAGACCCCGTTGCGGCCAAATTGAATTTAGTCATGATTCACGCTAAAAATGCCAAATTTACTTAAAACACAAGGGAAAGGCTTATAGAAAGGCCTCACGATCAAGGGCTTGGGAAGAGTCCGACCCAAGGCCACATAGGGTTTGGAAAATCCCGACCCATGGTCACGTAGGATCGGGAAATGCATGACCTAAGGCCATATAGGCTCAGAAAATGCTCAACATGTGGCCATGTAGGATCGGGAAATGGCCAAACTAAGGCAACGTAGGGTCGTGTGAAATTAGAACCGGTCGTGTAGGGTAGGGCCAAGCCTAATCCAAGGTTGAGTGGGTCAGGTAAGTTTTGATCCGAGCCACCATGCGTCAAGAACTCCCAACTCAGCCATGTTTTTCTCATTGTGTCTTGATTGGAGTCTAGATAGACCTTCTTTTAGTATCAGGCCTACTGGTTCCTGCATGCCTAAGATCTCCACTTGAGATCTCTGCCGAGAATCTTAAGAAGATCTTCGAAGAAGAGGAGAAAATCCAAGCAAGAGTGTTGTTTCCTTATAAGATAATAAAGATGATCCATATAAAGGTAACTTCTAAGTTATTCCAAAACCCTTTATTAAACTCTAATTCTTTTTGATTCAGACATCAAAGATCACGTGGCTCAGTACACCTGTGTCTAACTTTCTTTGTTTTGTATGTGCTTGTTCCTGATACAAATTTACCAGTTGATGTGAATACCATATTTAGACATCATCAATGCATATGAATTCATTTTTTATATCATCTTCCATCAATGTTTTTAAACTACTAAATTTTTAAGAGGAATATATATGGCTATATTTTAAGAAATTTAGTGAGTGATGTAAAGTTGTGTGATGGAAAGAAAGTAGGAAAAAATGAAATTGAAGATACTAAATTAAATAAATGAATCAAACGATATGTTTAGAAGTACCATAAAAATTAAATTCAACAAAAGTTGAAGTTGCATTGATTACAAGAACCAAAATTAAAGGTATAGAGAATAAAATATAGTATTTAAACCTTTTGGTTGGGGTTGGTTGTCCTAGATTAGGACATGGTTTGTGCCTCTAAAATAAGGTCCATAGGTGCATGTCCCCCAATGGAGCTTAGTGGAGATAACTAATATATATAATTTTATAGAAACAGGCAGAAAAATAACTGGATTTGTAGCACTCAAATTCAGCCAACAAAGTTAATAAACTAAATGCCCATTTCTTCAATACACTATAATTCCTGCATTTCATTATTCATTATTCATTGTGCCTTGGGAAAAATCAATCTTAATTAACTAAGCTTTTAAGGCTGCTACTTTCACTAGGTTTGTTTGCTGATGGTGGGACAAATAAAAAATAGAAAAGGGGCAAAAAAGGAAAAGAACTTTGTACTTGAAATTAATTGTTTTGTCCAAATACAACATTTGTGTTCATCTTTTTCCAGTCACATTCAATCCCTTAATTTACTGTATCAACTGTTGGTGTCAGTGTCATGTTTGTTTGGAAAAATTAAAATTAAATATTTCAACGGCTTTCGTACATTATGTGGGTATATTAATTCATTTTTGTATTATCGATATGTGTTTATTAATTAATTAAATTTCTGTAAAATAAATTCAAAAATCCTAAGTCACCTTATCCCCGATCCCCAAACAGGGTGCATTAGAGTGTGTTACATTAACTCACCCTAATTCAGCGCGTTAGAGTGGGTTACATTAACTCACCCTAACCCGACAGCCGCCGCCGCTGCAGCCAGTCAAACGCTCCCAGCTCCCGATTGCCCACCACGTCCCTGACCTACTGCGCCTTCACTTCGCATGTCAGCTTCACGCGCCGGCGACTGCTCCCCCATGCGCCGCCGTCAACTCGCAGGAAAATTTTCCTGGTATGATTTTTTAGAATTTTCGACATTTGGAGTCCAATTTTGATAGTTTCAGGGCCAAATTTTGAATGTTTTACCCTTTTTTGACTAGTTAAACTTGGAAAATTGCCCCCGTGACTCGTAGTTCGAGCACTCTAAGGGAATTTAGTGATTTTCACCCAAGGTAAGAGGATTTTACCCGTAACTTCTGAGTTCTATAATTAATTAATTCCACTCACTTAGAAAATGTTGTGTGCCTTGCTTGCTGGATATTCATGTATTTGTGGATTGTCACTGTTTACTTATGTTATATATTCCTTCGGGATAGCCCTAGAGTCATCTTCACCATCCATTGAACGCCCGAAAACTATATAAGTCCTATGAGACTCTAGTGTTTCGTTACTCATTTATTCTCTGTTCCATAGTTATATGTATTATTTGTCTTAGTTGTGTTGCAGTTTGGGATCCTTACTAAATTTTATAACTCACCCTGTTACTTTCTGTGGATTTCATAGGTACACATGGACTCTACAAGAATTGCTGATCGGAGGGGCTGGAAAGACCATGGACTTGTGTCGTGTGACATTGGGTTTAGAATGTTTTTTTCTTTTGCATAAGTCATTTAAAATTACATTACGAGAACTGATTTCCGCTTAACGATGTTTTCTCTACTTCTACTTGAATTCTTTATAAGCTGGGTACTCGTTTCATGTGTTTTCGAACGACCGTTATTGCGTGTTAAATGAAGTATTTATTATCATATTTTTCTGTGTCGCTAAGTATCATTTAAATCATTCATTTATGGTTAGCCTAGGTGTGACCCTAGTATGGGCTGGGTCCTTACATTTGATATGTGCAATTATTTGACCATGCTCCTTCTTTAACGCTATATGTAGTAAGACGATCGACTCAACTACGTTAAAGGAATTACAAAATGATGTAGTGATCACTTTGTATTTGTTAGATAAGTATTTTTTTTCACAATCATGATACATTTTGTTATTCATCTTGTAAAAGAGATATTATATTATAAACCGATTTACTTGAGATGGATGTATACTTTTGAAAGATATATGAAAAATTAAAAAAATTATATTCATGATAGAAGTCGACAAGAAGGATGCATGATAAAAAAATTACATCATAGAAGAGTTCATAGAGTTTAGTTATGAATATTTATGAGGAATTGAATCTGTTGGCTTAAAATCATCGACAAGAGTGAATAATTTATACACTGATCAACCAATGGCTACCGTTACATACATTACACCAAGTATTTGATTGATCAAGTCCATCTCTATATTCATTATAATACAGATGACATACTTCTATATTTAGATCATAGAAATGTTGTCAAAGCAAAACTTAAGTAAGTCAACAAATAAAAAATGGCTTCAAGATTAGCATAGTCGCAAATTCATCCATTGGTTGGGTGATCAAGTTGGGCTCGCATTGAAATTATGAAACAATTCTATATCATCTACGTTAAGGTGGATATCCTATGTACCATGTATAGACATACACTTATAACGGTTACTGGTGAATGCTATTCTATATCACACAAAAAAACATAATAATATTAGAAATATACATAATAGTGGAACTATGATAACGACTTAAACTATGCAAGTTTATAGTGATAAAAGACAAAAATCTTATCAAGAAAGGCATGCATTTTAGTTTGTAGTACAAGGAATATGGGTGCTACATTATCATAGTTTTAATGGTTATTTTCATTCAAATGTGATGGAGTTGAAAGCAATGGTGGACTAAAGATACATTATATTGGATTCATGACTGTAGACCTTAATCGCATAGTACATAAATCCAACTCTTTCATTTTGGCCGCTCAAAAAACGAAATTGGTTTTACATAAATGATCCACTTCATCCTTATTGGTCTCTTATTTTAACATCTTCACAAAGAATATAGTAAAAGAACCGAATGAAACTGTTGTTTCTAGCTTAGATTATAATGGATACTTAGTTTTAGAAAATATGCTCAAAATTACGACTGATGACTCGTCCACCTATATTAGAAGTAGTTGTGGGAATATATATGTTAATAAATAAATTCGGGGTATGAATTTTCTATCATTGCTTACTAGATGTTTTTCTCATTACATGAGTTTTGGTAGTTGATATAGAAGGACGTGCCCTTTTGTATTTGTATATATGAGTTTTGGTAGTTAATTTGGAAGGATGAGTCTCATTTGTACTTGTATATATGAGTTTTGGTAGATGATTTGGAGTGTCCAAGTCCTGTTTGTATTTGTATTTATATATTATATGAGTTTTAGTAGTTGATATGGAGGGTTCAGTCTCATTTGTACTTGTATATTATAAAAGCATTGGTCGTTGATCTGGAGGGCTAAGGTCCATTTACATATGAATTTTGTACTTGGTATGGTAAGTCTCATACTTGTATATAAGAGTGTTGTAAATAGGTGAATTTTATTTGAGAGTTGTATTATGCTAGAATGCAACCCAAGATTCTTAAAAAATTGTAAACTTTTTAATGTTTGATACCTGTAATGACGGGAAGCCCATCATGAAAGATCTTTAGCGACATATACTTTTAATGACGGGCATCTTTTATATGGACAGTTCATTATAAAAAATGTTCAATGACGACCAACTATTATGATAGGAAAAACCCGTCATCAAAGTGACACGAAATGCTGAAGTCTTTTATGACATGTACGTTTAATGACGAGTAATGTTTTATGATGAGCATCTTAAATTTTCTGTCAGACGCTTTTATGACGAGTTCTTTTAATGTTGTGTCGTTCATCATTAAGGCTATCAACCATGAAAGATCTTTAATGTCTCATTCTTTGATGTAGGGCAGTTGTCGGACATGAAAAATCTTCGATGTGAAGATTTGCCCGACATCAAAATCAAATTTGTAGCAAAGAGTTGTGATAGAAAACTTTTAATTAGTACGAGAGATTTGGAGTGATTGAGATAGGAAAAGCTCATTTAATATAAGAATGAGAGGGTCAACAAAATAAATAATATTATACTAACAATGTGTTTCGACCACAAAAAAATATTTATTTTTTCTATTTCTTTTAATTTTGAAATATATAATTAAATTTATAATTTTTATAAAAATTAAAATTTTTTATTTCTAATATCTAAACTAATTTGTAAGTTATATTAATAATTCAAACTAAAGGGTTAATTAAAAAATAATAAAAGAAAATAAAAGTTTAGAATCAATTGAAATTTAATATAATTAAATATCATGTTTGATGAGATGTTAGAGAATAAATTGAGGAAAAGTTAAAAAAATTGTGATGTATTAAAAATAAAAATAAATAAGAGATTGAAATTTTCAACTAGTTGCTCTCCCTCCCTTTCATGAACACCAAAATCCAATCAAGATAGAAAAATGAAATTTTAATTATTATTTTAAAATAGGGAAAATTGCACAAACAACATTTAAAGTACGATGTTTGTAACAATCAAGTCTTTAAACTTTTAATTTCCGCAATTACCTCCTCTAAAGTTTGAAAAGTGTTGCAATTAACACCTTTAAGTTAATTTTAAGAAATTTTTACATGTGTGAAGAGGATAAAATTGTCAAAAAAAAAAAAGTCTTTCTTTTCTCTCTCTAAAGGCTATAACTAGAGACCTTCGTAACTTATTACCTTTTATAAATTTATAAAATAAAAATTTGTAAACTAATGAATTTTTTAAATGTGTATATTTATAAATTAATACGTTAAAAATTCAATCAACTAAAATTAATTTTGATATTTTTAATTTTGATATTGTTAATAAACCAATATTTTTTTTGATTTATATAATTTAGTTAGAATTAAGATAAAATTTAAATGAATGCAAACTTAAATTTCAAAACTAAAAACAAATAAAACAAATATCAAACTAATTATATTGATTTATGTAGCCACAAACACAAGTTACATAATCTTAACAGTCTAAAAGTATCTAAATAAATGAACAAAGTTACGGCAATAATAGAATCGAATCCAGTGTTTGATTACTGTACATATTTGTCTGTGTTCATCTTCCAGTGATCTCAGCTGTTTCAATTTGTAACTGCGTTTGTTTTTCTTTTCATCATCGTCTTCAGAATATGTGGACTACAATCACCTGAAATTGAGTTAGTTTGATATTGATTTTGTTTTGAAATTTGAGTTTGTATTCATTTAAATTTCATCTTACTCCTAACTAAATTATATAAATCAAAATAAAATTGGTTTATTAAAAATATCAAAATTAATTTTAGTTAATTGAATTTTTAAGTCATTAATTTACAAATAATATACATGTTTAAAAAGTTCGTTAGTTTACAAATTTTTTATTTTATAAATTTATAATAGGTAATAAGTTATGAATTTCTCTGATTATAGTCTTTTTAGAAAGAGAAAAAAAAACTAATATTTCTCGAACAATTTTATCTTCTCCCACTCTCTTAATATTAATTTAAATACGTTAACTGCAACATTTTTAGAACTTTATGGGAGGCGATTGATCAAATTAAAAGTTTAAGAACTTAATCGTAATAAACACTCTCATTTTTGCAATTTTACCTCTAAAATACAAAAGCCACCAGTACTAAAATGCAGTCCAAAGGGCTAAAGGGTAATATCACATATAAACATAGGCTTCATTATATATCTCTCCATTGTCCTACATTTTTCTTCCCCCATTCATAGAAAGTCAAACGTTTAGAGAGTCGAAAAACTCTTTGACTTGTGGAAATGGGAAACAGTTTAAGGTGCTGTTTGGCTTGTGTTCTTCCTTGTGGAGCTCTTGATTTGATCCGAATCGTTCATTTGAACGGCCATGTGGAAGAAATTGGCCATCCAATCACCGCTGGCGAGATTCTGAAAGCCAACCCAAATCACCTTCTCACCACGCCTTCTACACAAGGACTCGTTCGCCGGATTCTCATCCTCTCGCCGGAATCCGACCTCAAAAGAGGCTGTATCTATTTCTTGATTCCGGCCACTTCTATCCCGGCCAACAACAGAAGCAGAACCAGCACCAGCTTTAAAAAACCCAACAACTGCGCCGCCGCCTCCGACGCGGCAGACGGTGGCTCTATCCCCTCCGATTTTGTCTCCGACAGAAAACCATCGCGGCGGGACCGCCGCAGTGTCCGGGTGGTTGTATGGCGGCCCCATTTAGAGAGCATCTCAGAAGATTAGAAATATACTTGGCATTTATGAATTTTTTTTTTTTTCCCGGCTCTGGAATCTGATTTACCGGCCGGGTTGGGGAGATGAAGCCTTAACTATGGGGCTATTTTTTTTTATTGAATGGTAAGTTTTTTTTTTTTTTGAAGTTACAACTTTTGGAAGAGACTCGAATTACCGATTGAGCAGAACTTAGAAGATTTCTAATATTAGTTGAGTTTTGATTTTTTTTTTTTTTACTGTTGCATATCATACAGTTTTTGTTCAGAGTTGCGAAATCTTCATAGAGAAAAAAAAGAAAAAAAAAGAAATCAGAAACTCGAATTCCTTTTAGTTTTAGTTTTGTTGTTTTTTCCGTACGTTTCGTCGTAAACGTTTGGAAACTGTATTTACAGTTTCTCAAAGAAGTTGTAAAGTCAATATATAGGTTTTTTTTTTCTCCTCTTCCTTATTTGTTTTCTTTTAAAAGTTAACAGTAGATGAAAAATTCTAACAAGGAAATGTACCCAAATTAGTCAAGAAAATAATTATAAATATAATTACTTAAAAAGAAAATAATAATATAGTTGTTATATCTATAAATATTATCACTTTTTTTTAATATTATCACTTTTTTTATATTATAGTATTTATAATATAATATTAGTAATTACATGCACAAATATTTTAAAAGTTCAATACATTTATAATTATTTTGTAAGAATAACATATTTACCACAATTTGATCTACATGTTATTTATTAAATCTCTAAGATAAAAAAAAAATATTTTTTTAGTACAAATTGAGAGAGAAAATTACAAATATCGATTTCCAAGATCGGAGCACAATGTATTGAACTGGACTACCTCCAATCAATAAAACCAACGCGTCACTAACCTTTATGGTAAAAAAAAATGTAGGGGTGTTCATCGTTCGATTGGTGTCGATTTTCACTGAAAATTGACACCGAACCTACCTTATTGATTAACTTAAAAATGAAACAGAACCGATCGGTAGGTTAAGTCGGTTAATATGGTTAATTCATTTTTTTTATTTTTTTAGTTAAAAATATATTCATCATACAATATATTGAAATTTCGAGAATTAATTCTAAAAATGAATATATCAATTATATTTTAGAAACACGTTTAAAATTAAGATAATTTTACCATAAATTAATAATAAATATAATTAATTATATGAAAATTTTAATATTTTATAAATAAAAATTTATTAACCGACCAACCGAACTGATCGAAAAAAATCGGTTAACTTCTTTTTAACTGACACCGATCGACATATACATGAAAACGACCGACCGCCCTTAATTTGACAAGTTCTGTCGATCGAATCAGTTTTTGAAAAATATATGAACACCCTAACAAATGTACAGTTATAATTAAAGATTATTGATTTAATTTGTTGATCTTTTAGGCATGGACATATTAATGTCTTTTGTTGACCCTGCCATTATTCTTTTGGTATTAAAGGTAAAAATATTGAAATTCACCCTTTTAAATTTCTCTCTTTTTTTATTTTTTATTTTTGTATATGCATGAAAGAACTTCATTAATTAACCAAGCAAACCAATTTAATCAGTCTTCAACAATGGACCAAGTACGGAGGATCCCCTCCTAATACGATCTCTCCTCTTAAAACTATCTCTCCTCTCCATCAAGGAGGGTGAATTTCCAAAACAAATAACTAGGTGTTTTTTGACTGGTCAGAACATTAGCCACAAAATTGCAAACCTACTACAATGAGAAAAATTTACAATCCCAATAGAAATACACAATTTTTTTATATCAATCAACACATTGTGTTGAACCCAGAATAGTCTATGGACTCCTCAAAGATGACTCTAATAACCTTAGTAGCATCAGACTCTAAAAGAACATGGGTAATCCAAGAAATCACAACCTTCTAAATATGCTTATGCCCATCTCATATCGCAACTCTTCCAAAAATTTAAATGATATATTCTTGAAATCAAACCTCCACCCAATAAACTTAGGACTCCAGTAGCAATCTCGAACTATCCAGCCAACTTCCTCCATTTCCATTCTCTCAGAGAAAGAGAAGCACCCACGTTAAGATTCCAACAACCATGAGTGAGAACTCTCCACTTTTGCACATCCATAATTCTTATGATGTAGTTAGTCAGCTTCCAACAGAAAAGCTACTCATTTTGATGTATATAATCACTTTTTGCTACGATGTTAACTCTAGCAGGTAGAGGTGGCGATATTTGATTGTAATTGGTAGGCTATACGAGATAGTAGTTGGACTAGACAATGGATCTTGAATTCAAGTTATCTTTTTGCAAGACCTTGATGTTAGGTGTTACAATATATATAGGATAAACTACCATACGGATTAAATCATTTTTTATCTAAGAACTTGTTTAGAGTCGTATCTTCGATAGGGCTTGTTTTCCGTAATCGTTTCAATAATCGAATAGAAGATGCTCGCATTAAATGTGAAAGTCAAAAATTCACCGAAGAGAACAGTTTCAGTTTGTGGCAAATGAAAATCCTAGCCTTTGGAAGCCTCTCACAACCAAATGGAAGGATCTGAATGTAGACGATGACAACGAGTTGACGAGCCAGGAGGTGAAAGCTCATTTGACAATCATGATGTGTTTTAAAGATGATGTCATCATTGAGGTCGCTGATGAAGGGAAGGTTGTTGGTTTTTGGTTGAACTGGAGAGTCTCTAGATGACTAAGTCTTCAACCAAGAAGTTGCTTTTAAAGCAATGTTTATTTAGCCTCCGTATGACTGATGGTATGCTTCTTAAAAACCATAGATAGGTTAAACACAATATTAATGGATTTGTAGAATATTGAAGTTAAGATAGATGATGAGGGTGCTGCTTTAATGTTGTTGGTTTCTTTATTATTACCATATGAGAATTTTGTTGATTCGTTTATTGTTCGTAAGGATACGTTGTCTCTAGAGAAATTAAATAATGTTCTTCTTACTAGAGAAGACCAGTCAGGTCGCTGATTCAGGTACATCATATAGTTCTGCATCATAGAGCAAATGTAGAGAAATGCTTAGGAAAAGAAGTCAAAGGAAGTTGCCCCACAACTAAAGGCTCAAAGTGGTATAATCCAAAGGCCAATGGCATTTGCACTTACTGCAAGAAAAAGGGACAATAGAAGCGTGGATGTTTTCGCAATAATAATTAGTTTACAAATAAGAAGAAAGGTTCAGCAGTCGTAGCAGAAGGTGATGACAACTCTGAAGAAGATTTGGCCCTGGCTGTAAATGAACACACATATTCCAAAGATGTATGGGTTCTCGATTCAGGGGCATCGTATCATATTTGTCCAAACAGAGAGTGGTTTTTGACGTATGAGAAAATTGATAGAGGTAACGTATCTATGGCTAATAGTACAATTTGTAAGGTAGCTAGTTAGAAATGGCCCAATAAAGATGCAGACACTTGATGGCGTGTTCTACATTTTGAATGGCATTAGACATGTTTTTTTATGACTACGAGTTTGATATCTCTTAGTAAATTAGTTAGTAAATGGTTTAGTTTCAATGGAGAAGGTGAAGTTAAGTATATATGCAAAGATTTGGGTGGAGTTATCATCCTCAACAAGTGTTATCAAAGCGGTTCCCCAAACTTAGCCAATTTGGAATAACCCTCGAGTATAAAACAAGAAAATGGTGGGGCTGAATATGATATACGAAGTGGTTATAACGAAAATCAGTGGTTGAGTCGCCTAAAGTGTACCCCAGTGAGGAGTGCTTTTGAATATGCTCGTGATTTAGCATTTGTGTACTCCAGTTGACAGTGCTTTTAAAATGGTTGCTCGGTGACGAGTAGTTAATGTTTGCTCAAATGTAAATAGGGTGGATCTTTGTTAGAAAGCTTCGTATGTGGTACTTTGTTAGAAGGGAAAACTGTTAGGATGAAAACAAAGTATCCTACATTGGTTAGACATAGATCATGGGTTTATAAGAGATGATAACCATCTCCATTGATCTGAGGCCTTTTGGGTAGAAAAAAAAACAACGCAATGAGAGTAAATGCCCAAAATGAACAATATCATATAAATGTAGAGATTTTGGTAGGATTGTCATCCTTAACATAACTTAATAAAACCATTAATCAAATATCAAACTATATTACTCATTTGTGGACAATAAAATTTATTGTCTGAAAGTGCAATGTCTCCCAAATAAACTATAAATCAAGATAATCAAATATTTTAGGTACCTAATGAGGTTTGCACGGGAGGTTAGAAACAAGTGGTTTTTAAATGAATAGTTGCATGGAGAGTTAGATATGAGTGGTTTTGAAATGAGTTGTTACATAAAATGTAAAAAATGAATTGTTATTTTGAGTGCTTTTGAAATGAGGAGTTTAACTAAATTATGGTTTTGAAATGAGAAGTTGGATGTGATTGTTTAAAGATGGTTTGTATCAGTTTATTGTTATAGCAATTTAAATACGAAAAAAGCACCCTTTATTTTTTAATTTAATTTATATTTTTTTAGAACTTAGAAATACAGCAGTGTACAACATATAGAATATATCCTACTCAAGTAAGGTCATAACACCTTTTTTTTTTATCTTGTTTATCATCGTTATTATAATTATTTATTGATTTGTTTATCAAGCTCCTATAAGTTTCATTTTTGTTCAGAGTTTCGAAATCTTCATAGAGAAAAAAAGAAAAAAAAAAAAGAAATCAGAAACTCGAATTCCTTTTAGTTTTAGTTTTGTTGTTTTTTCCGTACGTTTCGTCGTAAACGTTTGGAAACTGTATTTACAGTTTCTCAAAGAAGTTGTAAAGTCAATATATGGGTTTTTTCTTTTCTCCTCTTCCTTATTTGTTTTTCTTTTGAAAGTTAATAGTAGATGAAAAATTCTAACAAGGAAATGTACCCAAACTAGTCTAAGAAAATAATTATAAATATAATTACTTAAAAATAAAAGAGTAATATAGTTGTTATATCTATAAATATTATCACTTTTTTTATATTATAGTATTTATAATATAATATTAGTAATTACATGCACAAATATTTTACAAGTTGAATACTTTATAATTATTTTCTAAGAATAACATATTTACCACAATTTGATTTACATATTATTTATTAAATCTCTAAGATAAAAAATATTTTTTTTTAGTACAAATTGAGAGAGAAGATTACAAATATCGATTTTCAAGATCGGACCACAATGTATTAAACTGGACTACCTCCAAATCAATAAAACCAACGCGTCACTAATCTTTATGGTAAAAAAAATGTAGGGGTGTTCATCGTTCAATTGGTGTCGGTTTTTACTGAAAATTGACACCGAACCAACCTTATCGATTAACTTAAAAATGAAACAGAATCGATCGGTAGGTTAAGTCGGTCGGTTTGCTCAGTTAAGTCGGTTAATTTGGTTAATTCATTTTTTTTTATCTTTTTTTATTTTTTTAGTTAAAAATATATTCATCATACAATATATTGAAATTTCGAGAATTAATTCTAAAAATGAAT
>JBBMEG010065894.1:0-13905 GCA_037832605.1 Cyclanthera cordifolia
AATCAGTTGGATTGCGATCATCAAATAAAGTAGATGCAAATAAGATTGATCGGCCGTTATCTGCTGCCAATTATAAACACCAACTAAGGATATGATTTATCAAGCTCATTTGTATATACTACATAACTTAGACGTTGTGCTTCCATCTGTAGATCAACACATGCAGATGTTGTCAAAATTGAATCCTAGTAGGTATAAAAATAAAAAATGACTTTAAGACGAACATAATCGAAAATTCAGTACTTGGTTGCGTGATCGTGTTGGGCTCGCTTTAGGGGTACGGAACAATTCTATATCATCTACGTTGAGGTGGGTATTACATTGACCTCGTTCACAAGTGACGACTTATAATAGTTATATGGTCAATGATATTTAATATCATACAAAAAGTTGAGATGATCTTAAAAGTGTACAGAATAGTCGAGTTATGATAACGGCACAAAACTTTGCAAGTTTGTTCAAACACCTCTAGTCATTAGAGATGAACCCCCAACTCTGTACACTTTGTATTTGTAACTTTGCAAATACTATTCAATCATCCTCAATTCTGGGAGAAGAACCAATAAGACAAGCAGATGAGATCTTCCAAACACCTCTAGTCATTAGAGATGAACCCCGCATGATTCATCCCGCTGTCGAAGACTTGGGAGAAGTAAGTTTTTTAAATTTCATTAGTCTAACTATGTGTTTATTACGTTTGAAGGGTGTGGCATGTCAACTTGCCCTTGAAAATGTTGGCAACATTGTTGTCGTTGACACAATGTATGAATCGAGCGAGGCACCTACTAAGATTCATGGACTTCCACTAGGAAAGTACAACGCACGCGTCCTAGTAGATTTAATAATTAGAAATAACGAGGATTTGGATCTTCCAATTCCTCTAAACGATGAGCTTCAATACCTTGGACAAGCCGTCAACAATTTTGTGTCATGACCGCGTGCATGGATTATTAAGATGTCAACCAACGTATCAAAAGAGGTATTTAATTTTACATTTCCTCTTTATAGTATGTACCACATTATTAGTTTACTAATGATAGATTAATTTTATTTTCATAGGCGTCACTTCCAAGCAAAGGTAAGATGGTTGTGTCAGATACACAATATGAGTGATAGTGACATGCTGACAATTGAACTTACAGAGAATATGTTTGAATTTCACAACCACTGCTTCTTTGCCAGAGAAGACATTTGCAGTATTGTGAGATGGAAGAGATCGACTACACTCTCATTCTTTGTTACATTGCGTAAGTACTATATCCTTTTCAATTATTATAACAAATTTGTTACATTGGTTTATTACTTACATTTCCGAAATCTATTTCAGCTACATTTGAGCTACTTACGATCAACAGATTCTTGATAACTACTTACTAGTGGACGGTAATGGTTTTGCTTCGATTTTGGGAAAACAAAATCAAGAAGGGAAAATCAAGATTCTGGCTTATCGTTTTGACATGATTACGGATGTCTGTCAACGTGTCTTCTTTCCCCTTAATACCGGGTATGCATTTTTAAATTTTGAACTTCGTAACGTGTAATCTATGAAGATGGTCTGTTTAGTGTAGTCCTAATTTCTCGTTATGTCATTTCAGGCACAATTGGATTTTAGTAGTACTAATTCCTGATGATGGGACCGTTTATATTATGAACTCACTCAATCAAAAGGCGCCCGATAAGACTTTAGCTTATATCGTGAATACGTAAGTTTTTTTTTTTTGGCAGTTTTTTTGTTTTAATTAGCTTATTATCCATGTGTTTACTTTTGTTATGTAGTTCTTATCGAATGTGGCAAACAAAGAATGGGTTCAGAGCCACAAAATTAATATGATACGTAAATAAATCATAGCTAGATTTCTTCGATTCTTGCTCTTATGGAATTATTATTAACACTGCTTAAAATTTTTGGTCACTAGTGCCCTCATCAATTGGGATCCATAGTGCGTGGATATTATGTCCAACTTTTCAAGCAGAAGATGATATCCAACACGCGCACCCCCATATACTTTTTGGTGTCGGCATATGCCCGTCACTAAAAGTCCGGTTTCTACTAGTGTGGAGACCAGATTCTTATACGAGTGCTTGATTTATCTACCACATATGCTTTAGACTTACTGATTTTTCTTTAAAATTACAAAAAGAGGAATAATAGATCCACAATTCCGATCACTTTCATCCGTTGACAAAGGGGTTTCTTCAAAACTTATATAAGTAGGGTTTCTTTACATGTCAAATCAATTATTAACTGTTTAGGAAATGGACAAAACTTATGAAAAATAATATCTTGTGTACTAGAGATAAAGAAAGATATTTTTGTTTCCACGTTTTTTAAATACCATTTGAAATATATTTATGATATATTCTTTTAAATAATGAATATATGTTTATATTTTAATAACAACTTTGTGTTTTAAACACATGTTAATTCCATAAAATAAGGTTAGATGGTTCTGTTCATATCTATATAACAAGATAATTTTATTTGTCTAAAATTAGTAAATTACAATATAATATTAAAAAATCAAATAAGAAAAATGAGTGGTATTATAGTTAGAATATTCAAATGAAAATTGTTCGCAATCACCAAATTTGTGCGGAAGCCATCAACTAAATGACTGGATCCTCTACTAAAAAAAAGTATTTCCCTAATTTAACCAAACCTAAATTATTAAAAATATCTCTTGACTATAAATATAAAAATACTTATAAATGGTAATTAAAATTAAAAAGTAAAAAAAAAAACCATTCTTAACTGAAATGGGTTATTCTCTCTTTGAATATGGAGAACTTTTTTTCCTTATAAAATTGAAAACTTAAATAGGTAGATTAAAAGAGAACTAATGTTAAAGTGGAAGACCAAAATTGTATTTTAACCAAATTTAAACCATTTTCAACCAAATTGAATAATAAATATATTTTCAAAACAATTAGTTTGAAATTGTAATTTTTTTTTGAACTTATGATAATTATTTTATGATACAGTTTTGTCTATTTCTGTCCTTTCACTTCAAATTTGTATTTATGTGTATTTTTTACAGAGTATTTAATACATATCAGACAATAATATATCAAATGAACCGCTCAAATATATAAAAAATGCTTTATACACACGCGCGTTTATATATATAAATATAAATATAAATAAATATATATATATAATTAGAAATGCTATATTAAAAATACATAATTTTATCGTCCTTGCAAATATGAGTGAAAAGAAAAAAATAAAAACGGACGAAATCAAATCAAAACAAATGATCTTTTAGTATTTTAGAACAATATTATATTTCGTTTGATATTTTAATTAATCAAAAATAGTTCTATTTCTATTCTTAAGAGAAATTCTTAACCGAAGAACCAATATAAAATCGAACCGACAGTATAGAAACACTAAAAGAAACTAAAAATATAGTGATATTTAGCTTTGATGAAAACAAATTTAGATTTGAAATAAGTATTATGGTATTTGTTATAAGCTAAAAATATCCTGAAAGACTCAAAAGAGATTGGGGTCGGCGACCGCCCGTTCGGGGTCGGCCTCGCCATCGCCGACCCCGCGGGGGTCGGCCAAGCAAGTCTGATACCTCTACGGGTCGGCCAAGGAAGGCCAGGACCCCCTCGGGGTCGACCCTTGCAGCCTCACCCTTCTCGGGTCTGGCAACGAGTAGTTCAATCCGAGTGGATTGGACGTGGAGGTCAGGACTCTCCGAAGAGTCGACCAAGTCCAAGTAACGTTTGGAGGCACTGCACCCCGTGGCGTCGCCCGTTACAACGAGTAGGTCCATCCAAGTGGATGGGCGGTGGAGATCAGGACTCTCCGAAGAGTCGACTGAGTCCAAGTGACATATGGAGGCACTGCACCCCGTGGCGTCGCCCGTTACAACGAGTGGGTCGTCCCCATTGGGTCGATCGTGGAGGTCAGGACTCTCCGAAGAGTCGACCAAGTCCAGAATCAAGACCGTTACACCTCTAAAGGGTAACGGCCAGGAGTTACGCCGGTATTCATACCCGGCTTAATGGCAGACGTTTCTAACGGCCGGCCATTATATCGCCAGAAGTGAGCTACAGTGGTTACGAGACCGACTGCTATAAAAGTCAAGTCATTTCTCTCTTTCAAGGAACGGATCCTAAGATAAGTACTCTTAAGCCATTCTTAGTATTCTAAATTACTCTCCCTAATTCCGTTTCTGATTTAGGCATTGGAGGCCCTGCGGCTCACACGTGTCCTAATTTTGCTTTTTTGCACGCCCTTTCTTCCTCAATTTAAACAAATTCACTGTGGATATTCGTTGACCATTTTTCGGCATCAACAGTTGGCGCTGTCTGTGGGGACGAAAGAGTGTTCTACCTAAAAATGCTAAAATTCAAACCATTTTCCTGCGAAAAAATGTCGAATGTTGAAAACGGCCACCACCATAGTGTCGATGACAACTCGGACGCCGAGCACGCTCCGAGGAGGATTGCCTCCAGAGGGCATGACGTTGGTCATGTCGAAAACCACCCGAATCCTGAGCGTGCGATAGCTGGGCAAGAACCGGAGCGTGCACATCCAAAGTTCACTACTTTAGAGGAATGAGTGCAAGGGATGGCGGAGAGTTTGAGTCGCCTGGTGGAGTTGCTCCGGCTCAGACAGCTGATGTTGGGAACCAACAAGCACAGCAGGAGGCGGCACAACGACAGCCTACCAAGAAAAAGGCTGTGGCGGAAAAAATAGCTCCGTTGGTCCGGGACCCTTCTAAAGGGAAAGCCCCAGCCAAGGAGCCGCCAAAAAGGTGCATTCCCGGAACCGAAGAATCGATCGAATGACTTCGACTGGGTGGTAATGATCGAAGGAAGGAGTATTCGGTCCACCAGAAAATTGGATAAAAACGACGGAGTCTTCTCGGACACAGTCAGTCCAGAGTAACCAGCCAAGGAGTACCACACGAGGGTCATCCACCCCACATCCCCCGAAAATTCCAAGTGCCTGTACGGTGGGATCAGACTTGGAAACGGATCTCAGGGATGTGATCAACCAACGCTGAAAATATGCGGGATTTGATGGAACCGAGGCACAACCTTGGCTGGCCCAACTACGTCTCATCAAAGACAAGTTGGAGAGCATGAAGAAGGCACAGGACCAAGACGGACTGGATTTGGATAGCCTAGTCGACCAGGTCGACCCCCCCCCTTCACTAACGAAATCATGGAGGAGTCCGTCTCATCTAAATTCAAACTCCCTGCAATCATGGAGTACGACGGATCTACGGATCCTGTCGAACACGTGGATTCCTATCAGGCATGGATGAAGCTACATGGAGTTCGAGACGCGATCAAGTTGAGCGTTCTCATTCACGCTCGTGGGACCACCGCGAAGATGGTTCAGGCAGCTAAACCATAAGTCCATTGTCTCCTTTAGAAATCTGGCCAGGGCATTCATCACCTAATTCATGGGAGGGCGAGATCAAAAGAAACCGGTCACACATTTACTGACCATGAGGCAAAGAAGCCAGGAGACCCTTCGGAAGTACATTGCCCGCTTCAACAGCGAGGCGCTGGACGTTGAAGGGTACTCCGATAGCATGGCTCTCGCAGTAGTCGTTGCCGGACTCAGGGATGGAAAAAATTCATGTGGTCGCTGGGGAAAAAGGCTCCACTCACCTTTTATGAGCTGCTAACCAGGGCACAAAATTACATGAGTGCAGGGGAGCTGGTCAACTCCCGAGGAGCCACAGAAGGAAGACGGTCTCTTACGGAGCGCGAGAAGTCAGACAGCCGTCAAGAGGCTGATTACAAAGAATCACAAAAGCGAAGGGCGGATGAGCGCCAGCGAAAAAAGAGAAGGTCAAACGAAGAGGGGTACCCTCTAGCCGGTTCGAAAGATACACTTCCACGGAAATTCTCGTAGATCACATCTTGATGGAAATTCAAGATAAGGAAGAGCTGAAGTGGCCAAGCCGGATTAAGGCAAAGTCCAACAAAAGGAATAGAGGCAAATACTGCCTATTCCACCTAGACCATGGCCACACTACCTCGGACTGATACGACCTGAAGGAGTCCATAGAGTCCCTCATCCGAAGAGGTCGACTGGACAAGTACGTGGGAGAGGGTGAGAAAGTGTCTGAGTCCTTTAGTAAGAAAAAAGGGGAAGCAAAAAGTCACCAACGCCACCGGAGATTAGAATCATCATCGGAATGTCGGCTGGTGAAGGGTCTAACCGAAGTCGGAAGGACAAAGTGAGGCAGGCCAGAGGCACCCTAAGGGGCAAAGAAATGCAGATAATGGAAGTAGTAGACGAGCAACTGGGCTTCACTGCTGCAGAGGCTGCAGCACTGCACCAGCCGCACAATGACGCCTTAGTGGTGTCCCTGACCATATCCAACATCTGTGTCAGAAGGATCCTCATTGACGGAGGCAGCTTGGCGGATGTGTTGTCGCTGAAAGCTTACGACGCCATGAAGCTGAGAAGGGAAAGACTCAAGCAGAATTGACGCCCCTAGTCGAAGTTTGCGGGAGCACTTTTATCCCTGAAAGATCGGTTGAGCTTCTAGTGACATTTGGCAAAGGGGATAACATAGTCCTAGACTTTGTCAATTTTTTGGTGGTGAACGACAATTCTTCCTACAACCCAATATTGGGAGACCCACGATTCATGGGTTGAGGGCAGTCGCGTCAACTTACCACCAGGTGATAAAGTTCCCTACTCCTATGGGGGTGGGGCAAGTTAGAGGGGAACAACTGTCTTCTAGGGAATGCTACCACGCGGCCCTACGGGGCGTGGTGAAAAGTCCCTAAACAAAGGCTGTTGAAAGGGGACCTATGCCAGGTGAGGCTGTTCAAAGAACAACACCTGTGGGGGTACAAGACAAGTAAGTACTCGGGTCCCAAAGAGCCAAAGCCGAAGCTTTGGCAAAGTCAGAGGCCGCTTGTGAAGTTAAGGCGAATAAAACCGTGCTGGTAAAGTTCCTAGACAAGTCTAGCCTCCTTGCCAAACTGATGCACGGAATCGACAAGGTGACACCAATTTCGCCTACAACAGTGAAGTCCTCCTTGTTTGGAGCAATTGAACACTTGAAAAAGTACTTTCAAAAGATTGTAATTCAAGTTGTTGATGAATAAAAAGTGTTTTTATTCTTATTCTGTCCATCTTAATTTAAGTATATTGACCTCAATTTCATAAACTTAAATTGGAGGTATATGAGATAGAGAAGAAAAAAGCAGAAAAAAGTTCATCATTTCATTCAAAGAAAAAGTTCCTGGGTTACAACCTAGATGAAAAAGTAAAGACTGCAAAATAAAGTGCTACAAGCTAAAATGGAAAGAAGGTAAAAGTCATAAAGGCCCTCCAGAGCTGCGCCTGCTGGAAGACGGTCGGACAGGTTCGGCTTAGGCAGGTGATGTCCTAGCTTGAAGAACCTGACTTCTGTGTGGCACGCCTTGAAAGATGCGGGAGTCGTAGCAAGCGGCTTGGGCAGGGTCACATGGAAGTCCGGACTCGAAGGCTGGCAGGGAAGGGTCGACGACTCTTTCCGCGGTGCTGGAACAAAGAGATCGAAAGAGAGGAAGAAAGTGCCAAGGCGATGACAGCCTCGTCGGCATTATTTTCCAGAATCACAAATGCAGGAGAACCTTTAACATGATTAGCTAGATATGCAGCATTCTTGAGCTTCCCTTCAGCAAAAGCCAACTCTCGTCGAAGGCGGGCGATCGTGGACAGGTCATCTTGGTGCACGCGGGCAGCTTGACTCTGGGCTGTTTCGGTAGAGGTACGAGAGGCGTCTAAGGCAGCCTTGGCAACTTGCTGAGCTTCTCGAGCCTATGCCAGTTCCCACTTAAGATTGTTAATACTGGTAGACAAAGAAGAGCGGGCGTGACGCAAGTCCTCCAAGAGCTGACGAGAAGCTGGATCAAAATGCATGACTGCCTACAAAAAGAAACCAAAGTACAAGTTAGCATGCGTATTCAAGTCAAAGTATAGCTGTAAAAAGTAGGGTTGTAATACCTCGTGCATCAAGCGAGTCCCGTCTTTCAGGACTTGGGAGTCATCTCCTAGAAGAAAAGTAGCTGAAGAAGACCCCGCTTCACTCCACAAGTTGAAGGCCAGAGTGCTTTCTTCCTACGAATACAAAGTAGGACAGTGCGGCCCTGACAAGAGGTCGGAGTCGAACTCAGGGGAAAGGCAATGTACAGGCTTCGGAGGCCTGCGCTAATTGGTCTGAGCTAGAGAAAGAACGTGGTCAAAACCAAGGCTGGGACCGTCAAACTCCGGGTCCGACCCAACGTCCAAGTGCTCTGAAACTTCAGGGAAAGGAAGATCTCCGTCGTCCCAGACGGGAGAGAGCAGCCCTCCGAAGTAACGCCCACTATATCGTCGGTGGGAGGCCTAGTAGGGGGCGAGATGTTTGACGCGTCACTGCATCAAAGGCGCGCCTCAGCGAAGGCTCGTAGTCCATAGCAACTGAACACGGTAAAAGGCGTTAATACATATTTCCAGTACTCAAGGCATGCAAAGTTAGAGGAAATAGTAAGTTGCATACCTGGCGCGGATCCCTCCTGCGAGACGGGTGACTCTGAGTTAGAATCGGCCAACATTGCTGAGTGTGGAAGGAGGTTGTACAGCACCAATGAGTTCATGGTCAGGTACTGTGCACTACGAGTTACCTTTTCGGGGTACGACATAACAATCTCGTAAAACTTCATTACCCGGGAGCGGGGATTCAGTTTCGTGTGCATTGTAAACAAAAAGTTAGTATGGTGCCAAAAGATAGATAAAGCCAAGGAGAAAGTAAGCATACCATATTTCCCGAAGGCAGTGGGAGTGGCCAGCGAGGCATCGGCGCCTAGGGCCGCCCAAAGTCTCCAGCAAAGAACCAGCGCTCATTCCGCCCCTTCTGAAAATTGGGGCATGCCACCAAAGGATAAAGCTTGCTTCTGGGGGTCAGGTAGCAGCCCAAAGTGACGTCGGGATGTTGGTAGAAGCGGTAAAGCGAAAGAAGGTCTTTGGCGCTTAAGGGACCTTCGAAGCCGGTGTACACCCAAAGGCCGTGAACACCAAAAAAGACATTAAAGGCATTAGGAGTCAGCTGCGCTGGAGCCAGCCCTGCCATACCCAAGAACTCTTAAAGAGACGGTATGAGGGGAAGCCGAACCCCCCAGTCGAACATGGTGGTGTAAAGGACCACCTCGCTCGGAGGAGGATGGGCGTATGTCTCCGAAGCTAGCAGAAGTCGAAGGGTGATTTCGGCCGGAATAAGTAACTGGGTCCTAAGGTGGTCCAAGTCCTCCTGCTTTAAAATGGACACTGCCATTTGAGATCCCAACCCCACCGACAAGGCTCTTCGCCGAGTCCTCTTAAGTGAGGAGGAAGCCCAAAGGTGAAGGGATTCGGTCTTGTAGTCAGACGAAGGATCCATTATAACTTAAGTAAGAAGTAATCTGCAATTAACTAAGTTAGGAAAAATGCGAGTCTCTAAGAGAGTCTAAGTAGCCTACGGAATTCGAAAAACGGTGAAAAAGGCAAGACTTTTTATAAAAGTGCCTAAGTAACCTAAAGGTTTCAAAAAGCGGTGAAAAAGGCAAGACTTTTTATAAAAGTGCCTAAGTAGCCTAAAATTCTCGAAAGGAAGTTAAACGGTCAAGACTTTTATAAAAAGTGCCTAAGTAGCCTACAAATTCGGAAAAGTACTCTAAGGGGTGAGTCGTTGAAAAAAGAGCCTAAACAATCCAAAAATTTGGACATACATGCATAACGGGCAAAAATCGAAAAAAATGCCTAAGTAAGGGTGGAATTTTCGAAAATATGTCTAACCATTAGAGTGAAGTCAGAAAAAGGAGAGTACGTACTGAAAAAAGTAAGTCGCGACGGATGCTTTCCAAAAATTCAAAACACAAAACAAGTCTCCCCACACTTTGAAAAAATCGAAAATGCTAGCCCAGTGAGAGGCAATTTTCGGCCAAATGAGTGTAAAAAGGAGGGTGTAGTTTTGGAAGGGAGTTTTTATGGAAAAGTTAGGTTATGGGAAATCACTAAAGGATAAATATTTTCCCAAAAGAGAAGTGATTTTTCATTGAATAAGAATATTATCGTGGAAAAGATATTCTTAGAAATAAGAATATGGCCATTTTAATATAATTATTCTTAGAATGAATATTTCCATAACCTTAAAACTTATTTTGTTTGAATATTATTTAGGAAAAGATATTCTTGGAAAAGAATTCGGCCTAAGTGATTTTTAAGGAAATACTTCCGTAAAAAAGATAACTTTGTAGCATCAGAAGCTTTGAAAAAGAGGTAAGAACCTAAACTACTCTTCACAATCCGGCAAGCTTAGAGATGAAGAGTGGTGTAATGTTATAAGCTAAAAATATCTCGAAAGACTCGGAAGACATTGGGACCAGCACGAAGGACAAAATAAGCCAACGATGAACCCACAAGGTCGGCCAAATGGAGGCCTCGACCCCCAAGCCAAGTCCATTGCCGACCCCCATGGGTTGGTCATGCCAGCGTCGACCCCCCAGGGGTCGGCCATGCCTTTGCCGACCTCCCGGGCATCGGCCAACACCCTTGCGGACCCCCGGGGGTCAGCCAACACCCTTGGGGGTCGGCCATGCCATTGCCGACACCCTGGTGGTCGGCCTCGCCATTTCTGGCCCCTCGAGAGTCGGCCTCGCCATCGTCGAACCCCCAGGGGTCGGTCAAATGGAGGCCACAACCCCTCGAAAGTCGGCAAAGTCCATTTCTGACCCCTTAGGGGTCGGCCTCACCATTGTCGACCCCTCGGGCGTCGGCCAAATAGAGGCCACAACCCCCCAGGGGTCGGCCAAATCCATTTCCAACTTTTGGGGTCGGTCAAGCAAGTCTGACACCTCTAGGAGTCGGCCAAGGAAGACCAGGACCTCCTTAAAGTTTATCAATTTTATCAATTTTATTAATTTTATCAATTGCACCCCTTAAAGTTTATCAATTTTATCAATTTTATTAATTTTATCAATTGCACCCCTTAAAGTTTGAAAAGTGTTGCAATCTACCTCCAAAATTAAATTTAAGTATTATAACAGATGGTATAATTGTCATATTAAAAAAGTTGCTTCCTTTACTCCAACTTCCATTATATCTCTTTGTGTTTCTTCCTCTTAAAATACAAATCGTGCTTAGTTTATTTATATTATAAGAGAAGATGAAAAAAATAATGTTCATGGTGATAACTTAATTTGGAGGCGTAAAAAAGATATGATGGGTTCGCATTTCGCATATTCTTGTTCCTCTTGGTTTCAATACTTAATGCTAAGTTTTTGTTGAGAGTATATACAAAAAAACGGCGATGCTTAAGTTATCAGCATACAATGTCGTTTTATATATTCTTATGTTTGTGTGGTCGATTGTAGCCCTACAAGTGATCTCATATGTGTAGCTCATATTCTCTTGTTTGTCGTGTTGTATAATGGTCATCTATATTTAGATGCACCTTAGTTTGTAACCCTAGTTTGCAAAATCCCTAATTTTGCTCTATCTCTCTCAGTACTGTTATCTTCCCCTTGCTTTCTAAAATCAGACTTAGTATAAAAGCTCAAGCTGAGCAATGGCTGAAGCCTCAGAAACTTCAGGTGAAATTCTGCAAACTTCCTTCTCAATTGTTCTGTCACTACCGAGTACGATCAATTCTTCATTTAGTCACCCACTAAACTTTATTCACTCAGTGAAGCTCGATGATAAGATCAATCTCGTACGGAGAGGAATGGTTCTAGCCATCCTAGGAGATCAGAAGGTTGATGGTTTTGTGCTGGGAACCAGAACACACCTTGAGAAGAAATCGAAGTTGTGAATGAAGGAAGAACGAAAACGAAGATGACTCATTATATGCTAAATAGATTTCAATCGACCAAACACTCTGTAGCTGGCTGTTTGGTTCAATTACTCCACCTGTTGTAGCCGAAGTGATAAGCTATGGCTTGTCCCAAGAATTCTGGAAAGCACTTGAAAAGATATATGGAGCTTCTAGCAAGTCTAAAATTAACCAACTCAAAGGCATTCTACTAAATACTAAGAAATGAGCAATGCAGATGTCTAATTATCTTGCAATCCTAAGACAAGCATCGGAGAATCTAGAACTCGAAGGCAACCCTATCTCTTTGGATGATCAAATTTCATATAGATAAGGATCATGGAATTCCACAATTTTCCCTTGGACTTATTACACGATCTACAACAAAGAAGATTCATAAAACATTCATTCTTCACCTTCGACATTGGATAGGCTTAGTTCAAAATCCATTTTATGTGTTAGAAGCTATTTTTAAGAGAAGAAGGACCATTTAATGCTTTGGAAGTCAATGCGTGCAAGATTGAAGTTCATCATAAAATTAATGATATGTGATATGGTTTAAGTTCTCTTAATCATATCACAAGGTCTTTAATTACACAAGGAGAGTTAGAAATTTTAGAGTTAGAAAAATAAACGATAATTTTTGGATTTTTGAGTTTTTTTAATGCAATTTCTCAGTTTTAAAACTTATTTTTAATTGTTTAGGTTACCATTTATTTAGGCTATAAAAAGCCATGAATTTAGTTGTAAAACTCATATTTGGATGAATGAAAAATAGTTCTCTCCATGAGATCCTTTCTTAGAGATTTAGGGTAAATTCTTTGCCATTTGTTTCTAAGTTCCTTTGCAATTCTTATGATAGAATGCATGTGAGCCATTCAATCTAACCTTGATCAAGTTTGATTGTGGAGTGACTCGATCTAGAACAAGATCTTCCATATCTTGCTTCTCGATCTTTGATCAAAGAGGTAATCAAAACTCTAGCATTTTCCTCTTGATTGTTTCACATCCATAAGGAGCTGTTAATCTCTTAGATCCAAGGGTTCTTGCTTCATTATAAGTTTGGATCTTTGGCCTGAGAATTAGGGCTGCCTTATAATTTGGTATCAGTGCCTAGGTTGCATCTTTGTGGCCTACTCTAGACTTGATTCTATCTTTAAATTCTAGCAATTTGTTCATCTTTTCTATAAAAAAAAACTCTTTCGATTCCATTGTTTTTTCAATTTCATCCATTATCATTCAACATTTGTTCTGATCTTGATTCCATCTTTTTATCATTTTTTGAATCTTGAAAAATCGAAAAAAAAAGAGAGTAGAATTGTTCATGTTGATCTCTTGAATTCTTATTGTTTTTCAATAGCTCTCATAAGACTTTGCACAAATTTTTGAAAAAAAATCAAAAATTAAAATCTTTGTGAAACTGTCCAATTTATGAGTGCTGCATTCAATACTCTTCTTTCCAGTTATAACACGTTGATAACGTTCGTACTTGAATAATTGTTCTTCATTTGAAATTTAGATCTTTCTGTGATCTTTATATGTCTAGAAGGTCACTTTTTTAAATTAATAGAGTAGTACGTTTGTTCGTTCGATTTCTTTTCAGTGTACAATTTATAACTATTGCATTCAATATATTCTTTCCAGACTAAATGCCTTGATAACGTTCATATTTGATTAATTGACCTTCTACTAAAACTTAGATCCAATTGTTATCTTTAGTTGTCAAGAAGGTAACTTATTGAAAATAGTAATGTCATATGTTTGTTTTCTTGATTCCTAATAAGTGTGCAATTTATTCAAAATTCTGGAATAATATTCTTTTTATTCTATTTTTGTTTTTGTTCTTGATTTTGTTACTTCATTATTTTCTTTTCTTGGTTGATTTGTAAGGCTCACTATTACAAGATTTTCTATATATTAGCCTACCATTATCATAATTTAGCCACTTCCTAAAAGCTTACCTTTGTGTGTAATAAACACGAGTGTTCCGAGTGTAAAATAAGTGAGTTGTGTGTGTGAGGTCCTTTATGTTGGCTTTTTGGCTATTATCTCAAATTAATTAATTTTAATTAATTAATTAATATTTTGATGATAACAAACTCGA
>JBBMEG010065905.1:0-13905 GCA_037832605.1 Cyclanthera cordifolia
ATGTTTGCCATCACTTATATACCCATGATCCTCCCCTCTTCTAACCAATGTGGGATACTTTGTTTGCATCCCAACATCAAGGTGCTCCACCTTACGCGACATGGTCGTGTAATGGCTTTTCGGGTCTTATGGCATTGGTCGGAGACCTCATTGTCCTTAAGAGTAGCATAGCCGAACGATCTTGGATGCATAGGGGGTGATAAAGGAATCAGTCATTGGACGAAGATCCTTTATTGCATGAGTTGGAGCTGGTAACTTCTAGGTAGTGAGCAGCCGAAATTGCTAAGGCATAAGTGAGCACCGCGCTAGCAGGTTGGCCAACTTGCTAGGCAGTGAGCAGCCGAAATTGGTAAGGTATAAGTGAGCGTCGCGCTAACAGGTTGGATCGCTCACGGCTCGGCGCCGTGCGTGGTATCTGACGTGTTCGGATTGACCCCACCGTGCCAGAAGGACCCAGGATAGCTTGGACGACTCTGATGGATAGCCCTTGCGACTAGCCTCCCTGTTGTACCCTAAGGGGCCGGGTTGTGACTTTGGAGTTTCACGGCATTGGGTGGTGAGACTCCTCGCGTATTGCAATGAGGTTTGGAACGCGTGGCACAGACACCCGAGAGTCGAGAAGCTTTCCCGTTTGTTTGTGCATGTTATTCTTAGACTTTTGATTAATGCTTGTCTTGTTCCATATGCTACGTGCACCCCGTGCGAGGTTTCTTACTGAGTTCTCATAGACTCATCCCCTTCATTTTATGTTGGCTATGGATTCAAAGCCATAGTTGCGGTGCGCACCAGGATGGATGACCGACAGCTGAAGATAGACCTAGTGGGGACGTGTTAGGGGTGTCGTTTGACGTCATTCTTTATAGTATTAGTCTTGTTGCATGTCTATCTGCACGAACTGTTGTAATAACTTAGCTTGAACTATTTTAGTTTTAAAGTTGAGATCTCGAGACCTTATCTGTTTGACTGCCTGGATAGGATACATGTTTTGATTTACACCTGTAGGGTCGTTTTAAATGATTTTAAAATATCCAGGTTATGATTTGCAGGTTTAGCAGGTGTGAGTTTCCCATATTTTAGGGAAAACTCTGCCGAAATTTTCTTTAAAATTTTTATGCATTAGTAACTTCCGTGCTATGACCTAACTGTTATGGACCGGGTTATTACAGTATGTAGGTTCTGGTAATTATGAATGTATGATGATAATCAGGATAAAGAAAGTGGTCAAGTGTGAGTGATGTTATACCAATTTGCTCTTAGTGACAAGAGTTAATAATGGAATACCTTTGAATGATGTGTAGTTACCAGAATTATCATGATTTTGTTTGAGGCACTCATCTAGTCTTAGGTTCTGTTGCTAGCTAGTTATCAGTTGATTCATGAGTGATATATTTCTCAGTCACATGTGCAAATGAGTTTCACACTCTAGTGAGAGAGTTTAGTGGATAGAGAGTTGCACTCCATATTGGAGTACAAAAGTGCATGTCCAATAGGTTAGTGCACTATTAGAGGTGTACGACCTTGCGATCTCTAGTATGGTACATGGTAAATCCATGTACATGAGTTGCTAGTGTGATCTTATAGCTTCCGTTGGATGAATGGTAGTTTATCACATAGAAAAGTTACTTACTTTGTATGTATTTACTCACTCTGTGTTATGATGTTTTATGATAAGTTTCTATATAATTGTGGTGGGGAGATTCATTTGAGATTGTTGGGCTATGCAAGGTTATAGTTAGATTAGAGACCCAAATTTTAAATTTAGGTTGTTATCCTGTTGTTGTTATTTATTGAATGCTATCTTGTAGTTATTAGTGTTACAAATTTTATATTTCTACATTTGTTTCAATTATTATAAATGATAAATCTTTCTTTTAAATAAAATGTTTACAAACCATTTACTATTTAAATATTATATTTATATATGTGTGTATATATATAGTTATGAACTAAATTTAATGTTCAATTTTATAAGAACCTATTAGATTATGTTGTTGACGGTTAGAGAATATATTAAATATTATATTGAAAAATTGAGATCTACTAATTTACGGCTATGAAGTCAAATTTTTAACATTTGAATATAATTTTTAAATTTGATTTTTTTTTTTTTTTTGGTAATTAGAGAAATCAAAGTTTCACTCCCTATACTCTAGACATTTGAAAATATTTTTTAATATATTTATTTTTTTAACCATTAATCATTATGGTCGTCACCAACATTTGAATTAATTTTTTACATGTCCCCCCTTGTAAAACTTGGATCCACCCTTGTCTACATACGTGGGAAGACAACTATTCTATTACTTGTTTATGTTGATGATGTCATCTTGACAGGAAGTGACACTAGGTTCATCTTATCCCTTGTATCCTTTTTGAACCAGCATTTTTCTTTGAAACATCTTGGTACATTCAACTACTTTCTTGGGATCTAGGTATCGAGTCTTCAATCTGGTTTGATACTTACTTAAACAAAGTACATTGATAACTTGCTCACCAAATTGAACATCAATGCCTAACCCATACCTTCCCGTCGAATTATGGAAAGTCTTTATCGTTGTCAGATGGTTAACCTCTCTCTAACTCATTTGTATGCCTAAGCATAGTCAATGCCTTGTAGTATCTAAATAGACTTGACATAACCTATATAGTTGACCACCTCAACAAATTTATTAAATGTTTGACTGATTGCCATTATTAGGCTATTAAGTGGGTTATGCGATATTTGTTTGAAACTAACCATCAAGAGCTCCTTGTTTAACTAATAGATACTATTTCTACCTTCTTTGATGTTGATTGGACATCCAATACGAAAGATCAAAAGTCTATTGCAATATACTTTTTGTTTTTTAGGAACATCCTTGTGTCCTGGTTGTCTAAGAAACAAACAACAATTGCTCTTTCTAACACTCGATCTAAATATTGGACTTTGCACATGCTGCAACAAAGGTTTTTTGACTTCGATAACTCCTAGAGTTAGACATTTATCTGGTATGATAACGTCAGTATCGGGTTACTGGCTATCAACCCTGTGTTTCATGCACGCACGAAGTACATAAAATTGATGTAAATTTTATTCGAGATCATGTTTTTCATGACCATAGTAATTTGGGAGTTAAATTTCACCATATAATGTCTTGAAATTAAGATTCACTATATAATATCTTAGAGTAGTTGTAACGGTTTAGTGTATCTTTTATATTATTTTTAATCATGTTTATTCACTTACACTTCTATAAAGGGTAATTGATGTACAAAACTATTATTCAATACAAACTCTATTTATAAGAATAGTGAGAAATTTATTTTTAAAAAATTTGGTGTATCCTATAAAAAAAGAAAAGAAGACTTAGTATAGTTTTCATAAGTGTATAAATAGACATTTGAGTAGGTCGCATCATGGGTAGAAAATTGAGAGTTACTTAATGAGTGAATGAGGTAAGTGGGGGTAAATAGTGGATATTTATATTCATAATACTATCCCTTAAATATCTATTATACATAAAAAATATATTGCTAAATAAGCAATGGATAAAATCCAGCGAAGAATACGTTATTGAATACTGTAATATATGCCTTATTAAAAACCCAACTAAGAGAATCTAGAGAGAAAAAAACGTAGTCAAGAAAAAAAAATGTAGTAGTTTTTACTCTCATTATGAAAACCTCACTTAAAATATATGAGTTGCAACATTTCAAAGTTATGCATCAACTTCTCAAATGTTAGCATAGTCAGTGTCTTTGCAAATATATGTTTGCTTTACACATCTCCTTGATATAACCATTTCTCCATTGTGAAAAAAAACATATGTATATATTATTTATTTATATTCCTAACCGTAAAGGATTTTTACGAGGGAGTTGTAGAGGTTAGAAGACGCTCGACCAAACAAGGAGAAAGGTGCCAATATGTTTTAATAACTTTTTCATTCATTATTTCTATTCGTTATGTCTCCTCTCAAGTTCAAGTAGAAGATATGTTTACCAAGACTCTCTCCTTACACACTATCTAACTATGTGCACGCAAAACTCTTGACTTCTTAGTCATTTAGTGTTTAAGATGACGTATTAGGAATGTTGTTATTGTAGCCCTTACCTTATGCTATTTAACTAATATAACCATCTTTCCTTAGTTTTTGTAACTACTTATTATTAAGGTCTATTTTTAAGATCTATCTTATGTCTTCTATATAAAAGCGTCATGTATTAGTTCTTATATGTGAATAATATAATAGAATTTAAAATATTCCAAATTAGTTTGGTTCCATTTTTTTAATGTCATGACATAGCTTGTCGAGATCTCTTATTTATCTTCATATACTTTTATAGTATTTCTATTGATTAGTCAAATTTTAGATTTTTTATGGAAATATATATTCTCGAGAATTTTTTTTAATCTTTGAAACTCATTAATCTTCATGCTTCGAGCACGTGGTATCTTATTAGTTGTGAAAACTTGTTGTATTATCAATTCTTGATGATGCATGTGCAAATTAATCACTTTGAATAATATGAATAGTTTGAATTAATTAACAATTAGTTGCATTTTTTTTAGCTCAAATATGTCCAACTGTGAGTTTTTTTTTTGGTTAGATTACATCAATTGGGATATGGGATTGGAACACATGGCCTCATATGGTCATTAGATGTATATTGATCGTGTTGATTTACAATCATCATAAATAATTTTACAAAAATCTAGTCTCGAAGTTCCTAATTTTTTCTTGGAAATAAATAAACAAAACAAGTGGTAAAAAATGGATTTCCAAAACACCAAAACTTTCGAAAGTTAATGTCTCGATGAAACTGTTATTTAAGTTCGTGATCTTCTGATCCTTTGACATACACAGATGTTATTGAACTATTGATCTTTTGACAAAATAGTCAAGTCTTTAAGTGAGTAAAACTTGCATAACATATTTATGGTTATGTTACAAAAGTATTAACCTCATATTTATTTGTTTATTAATATTATATTTATTTTTGTAATAGATAAAATCAAATAAATCTGAAGTTAATATTTGTACAACATGGCAACAAGTATGCTCATCTAAACATACATATGTAGGCAAACTTTACTAAACACATAAAACCTTTAACAAACGCATTATATTCGGAAAACTTTCCGATTGTGGTTTCGAAAAACTGTCTAAAGATTGCTATAATACTAAAATTTGACCTTTAAAATAAACCAAAATATGCTTCAAAAGGTTATAATGACAAAACAATCCAAATTAGGTTGTTGTTGAAAATTTATTGAATGTCCAAATATAACACGTCATCTTTCAATTGCATTCCAAAGTTTCTATACATATTTATAAAGAAAAATATCATCACTAATTATGAATGGTATCACGATGGTCCAAATAAATTTTATTTTCCATTACTACACAACCATATAATCATGGCATGGAAAAAGAAAATTATAATCCATATGGTTGATGCTGAAAAATGGATATCTATAGTGAATTTGTTTAAACGGAGGACGAAAGGGCCTGTAAAAAAGATGAAATTTAGGGTACACCGGTGTGGTGTGAGTCACAGGGCCTTTGATGCCTAAGTAAAAAACGGAATTAGAGAGAATAGTTTAAAGCACTAAGAAGGGCTTAAGGGTACTTAGCGTAGGATCCGTCCCTCGAAAGGGAGAAATAACTTGACTTTTATAGCAGTCGATCTTGTAACCGCTGCAGCTCACTTATGACGATATAATGACCGACCGTTAGAAACGTCCGCCATTAAGCCGGGTATGAATACCGGCGTAACTCCTGGTCGTTACCCTTTAGAGGTGTAACGGTCTTGATCTGGACTCGGTCGACTCTTCGGAGAGTCCTGACCCCCACGGTCGACCCAATGGGCCAACCTACTCGTTGTAACGGGCGAAGCCACGAGGTGCAACGCCTCCAAACGTTACTTGGACTTGGTCGACTCTTCGGAGAGTCTTGACCTCCACGGCCCATCCACTCGGATGGACCTACTCATTGCCAGACCCGAGAAGGGTGAGGCTGCAAGAGCCGACCTCGAGGGAGTCCTGGCCTTCCTTGGCAGATCCCTAGAGGTGTCGGACTTCCTTGGTCGACCCCCGAGGGGTTGTAGCCTCCATTTGGCAGACCCCCGAAGGGTCGGTGATGGCGAGACAGACCCCTAAGGGGTCGAAAATGGACTTGACCGACCCTCGGGAGGTTGTGGCCTCCATTTGGCCGACCCCCGGGGGGTTGGCAATGGCGTGGGCGACCCTGAGGGGTGGGCGAAAGTGTTGGCCAACCCCCTGGGGGTCGTCAAGGGTGTTGGCCGACCTCGGGGGGTCGACGTTGGCTTCTTTTTCCTTCGTGCGGGTCCCAATCTCTTCCGAGTCTTTTGGGATATTTATAGGTTATAACATTACCCCCACTCTTCATTTCCGAGCTTGTCGGATTGTGAAGAGTAGCTTAGGTTCTTGCTTCTTCTTCGAAATTTCGGATGCTACAAAGTAATATTTTTACGAAAGTATTTACTTGAAAATCACATTGGCCATATTCTTTTTCAAGAACATCTTTTCCTAAATAATATTCAAATAAATAAAGTAATGAGGTTATGGAAATATTCATTCTAAGAATAATTAAAATGGCCATATTCTTATTTCTAAGAATATCTTTTCCAAGATAATATTCTTATTCAATGAAAAATCACTTCTCTTTTTAGGAAAATATTTATCCTTTAGAGATTTCCCAAAACCTAACTTTTCCATAAAAACTTTCTTCCAAAACTACACCCTCCTTTTTACCCTACTTTGGTCGAAAATTGCCTCTCACTAGGGTAGCATTTTCGATTTTTCCTAAGTGTGGGGGAGACTTGTTTTGTGTTTTGGATTCTTGGAGAGCATCCGTCGCTCCTTACTTTTTTTGGTACGTATTCTCCTTTTTCTGACTTCGCACTAACGGTTCGACATATTTTCGAAAATTCCACCCTTACTTAGGCACTTTTTCGATTTTTGCCCGTTATGCATGTATGTCCGAATTTTTTGGATTATTTAGGCTCTTTTTTCAAAGACTCACCTTTAGAGTACTTTTCCGAATTCGTAGGCTACTTAGGCACTCTTTATAAAAGCTTGCCCGTTTAACTTCCTTTCGAGATTTTTAGGCTACTTGGCACTTTTATAAAAAGTCTTGCATTTTTCACCGCTTTTTGAAACTTTTAGGTTACTTAGGCACTTTTATAAAAAGTCTTGCCTATTTCACTGCTTTTTGAAACTTTTAGGTTACTTAGGCACTTTTATAAAAAGTCTTGCCTTTTTCACCGCTTTTCGAATTTCGTATGGTACTTAGGCTCTTTTAGAGACTCGCCTTTTCCCTAACTTAGTTAATTGCAGATTACTTCTTACTTTAGCTGTCATGGATCCTTCGTCCGACTACGAGACCGAATCCCTTCACCTTCGGGCTTCCTCCTCACTTAAGAGGACTCGACGAATAGCCTTGGCAGTGGGATTGGGATCTCAAATGACAGCGTCCATATTAACTGCGGAGGACATGGACCACCTTAGGACTCAGTTCCTTATTCCGACCGAAATCACCCTTCAGCTTCCGCTGGCTTCAGAGACGTACGCCCATCCTCCTCCAGGCGAGGTGGACCTTTACACCACCATGTTTGATCGGGGGGTGTGGCTTCCCCTCATACCGTCTCTTCAGAAGTTCTTGGGTACGACAAGGCTGGCTCAAGCGCAACTGGCTCCCAATGCCTGGAATGTCTTCTTCGGTGTTCACAATCTTTGGGTGCACACCGGCTTCGAAGGTCCCTTGAGTGCCAGAGACCTTCTTTCGCTTTACCGCTTCTGCCAGCATCCCGACGTTACTGTGGGCTGCTACCTGACCCCTAGAAGCAAGCTTTCTCCTTTGGTGGCGTGCCCCAACTTTCAGAAGGGGTGGAAGGAGTGCTGGTTCTTTTCTTGAGAACCTTGGGCGGCCCGAGGCGCCGATGCCTCGCTGACAACTCCCACTGTCTTCGGGACATATGATACGCTTCTTTTCACCTTGACTTTATCCGTCTTTTGACACCATACTAACTTTTTGTTTACACTGCACAGGAAACTTAATCCTCGCTCTCGGGTAATGACCACGAACTCATTGGCGCTATACAACCTCCTTCCAACTTCAGCCATGCCAGCCGATTCTAACTCGGAGTCACCCGTCCTGCAGGAGGGATCCGCTCCAGGTATGCAGCTTACTTTTTCCTCTAACTTTCATGCCTCGGATACTGGAAATATGAGTTGACACCATTTACCGTGTTCAGTCGCCAAGGAATACTAGCCTTCGCTGAGGTGCGCCTTTGGCACTGACACGCCAAACATCTCGCCCCCCTGCCAGGCCTCCCACCGATGACACGGTCGATCTTACTTTGGAGGGCTGCTCTCTCCCGCCTGGTGACGACGAAGGCCTTCCTTTTCCTGAAGTTCTAAAGGACTTGGACGTTGGGTCAGACCTGGAGTTTGACGGTCCCATCCTTGGTTTTGGCCACGTTCCTTCTCCAGTTCTGAGTAACTCGTGCAGGCCTCGGACGCCTGTACACAGCCTTCTCCCTGGATTCAACTCCTACCTCTTGTCAGGACCGCATTGTCCTACTTTGGACCAACAAGAGGAAAAAACTTTGGCCTCCAATTTGTGGAGTGAAGTGGGGTCTTCTTCAGCTACTTTTCCCTAGAAGATGCCTCCCAGGTCCTAGAAAAGGGGACTCGTTTGATGCACGAGGTACAACATCCCTACTATTCACAGCTATACTTTGATTTGAGTACGCATGCTAACTTGTACCTTGGTTTCTTTTTTTGCAGGCATTCATGCACTTTGCTTCAGCTTCTCGCCACCTCTCAAAGGACTTGTGTCACGCCCGCTCTTCCTTGTCTACCGGTACTGACAAGCTTAAGTGGGAACTGGCATAGGCTCGGGAAGCTCAGCGAGTCGCCGAGCCTATCTTAGCCGCCTCTCGCACCTCTACCGAAATAGCTCGGAGTCTAGTTGCCTGCGCACGCCAAGATGACTTGGCTACGATCGCCCGTCTTCGACGAGAGTTGGCTTATGCTAAAGGGAAGCTCAAGAATGTTGCATATTTGGCTAACCTTGTGAAAAGTTCTCCTGCCTTTGTGATTGTGGAAAAGAACACCCGCAAGGCTGCCGTTGGCTGGACACTGGACTGAATCCAAGAGGGGGCAACCTTCTTCCTTTCTTTCGGTCACTTTGTTCCAGCACTGCGGAGAGAGTCGCCAACCCTTCCCTGCCAGACTTTAAGTCCGGACTTCCAAGTGACCCGGCCCAAGCCGCTTGCTACGAATCCTGCATCTTTCAGGGCGGGCCCGACAGAAGCCAGGCTCTTCCAGCTAGGACAACACCTTCCCCAGCCGGACCTGTCTGACCGTCTTCTAGCAGGCACAGCTATGGAGGGCCTTGATGACTTTTACCTTGCTTTCCATTTTACCTTGTAGCACTTTATTTTGTAGTCTTTACTTTTTCATCTAGGTTGTAACCTAGGAACTTTTTCTTTAAATGAAATGATGAACTTTTTTCTTCTCTATCTCATATACCCTCAATTTAAGTTTATGAAAATGAGATCAATATACTTAAATTAAGATGGACAGAATGAGAAAAACATCACTTTTTATTCATCAGCAACTTGAATAACAATCTATTGAAGTACTTTTTCAAGTGTTCGACATTCCAAGGATGGAGGACTTTACTCCCGTCCATGTTCTCGAGATAGTAGGTGCCTGGGCGCGCCACTTCGGTGACCTTGTACGGTCCTTTCCAATTTGGCCCAAGGACTCCACTATTGAGTTCCTTGGTGTTTGGCATCACCCTCCTCAGTACCGAGTCGCCAATTTGGAAGAGTTTTACCTTGACTCGGGAGTTGTAGTACTTGGCAATTCGGCCTTTGTACTATGCCACCTTTATGTGGGTTGCGTCCCTTCTTTCTTCCAGGAGATCCAGACCCATCCGCAGCTACTGGTCATTTTGAGTTGGGTCGAAGACTCTACGCGCGGGGATGGAAATCCTATCTCGACCGAAATTACTGCTTTCCCTCTAAAGGATAGCGAGTAGGGGGTTTAGCTTGTCGATGTCCTGGGTGTAGTACGGTACGCCCACAACACTTGTGGGAGTTCTTCCACCCAAGACCCCTTCAAGCTTTCGAGCTTGGCCTTTAGATTTTTCTTGATAATCTTGTTTACTGCCTTCACCTGCTCATTAGCTTGTGGGTGAGCTGGAGATGAAAAGTTATGTTGAATTCCCAGGTCATAGCAGAATTATCGGAAAGCTTGGTTGTCGAACTGATTCCCATTGTTAGTGACAAGGGTTCAGGGTATCCCAAACCGATATACTATGCGCCTCCAGATGAACTCCGTCACCTTCTTTTCGGTGATAGTCGCCAGAGTCTCAGCCTTAGCCCACTTAGTGAAGTAATCCACCGTTACCACTGCGAATTTAACTTGGCCTCGCCCAACTGGTAGGGGTCCTATAAGGTCTACCCCCATTGTGCAAACGGCCATTGTCTCATCATGCTAGTTAGGACCTCGGGCGGTTGTCTCTGAATGGTAGCGAACCTTTGACACTTATCACAGGCTCGAGTATAGTTTTTAGAATCTTCGGTCATGGTTGGCCAAAAATAACCTTGCCTGACTAACTTCTTGACTAGGGACTTTTCCCCTCATGATTGCCACAGACGCCTTCACGCACTTCCTGCATTGCATAGGTGGCCTCGCTAGGGTCTAAGCACTTGAGGAGAGGAAAAGAGTACCCCCTCCTATACAGCTTACCACGTTGCACCACGTATTTGGAAGCTTTGAATTTAAGCCGTCAGGCTTCTTTCTTGTCGCCCGGTAACTTCCCGATCCCTAAGTATTCAAGGAAAGGGGTCATTCATGTCACAGGCAAAATTGGTGTTGCTTTACTAATCTCGTGTAGTAGCTCGGTGGTGATACTCGGCTCGTCTAAGATTTCTATAGGCACGGTCCTGGCTACCTCAGTTTCGTAGGCAACTGCCAACTTGGCTAAAGCATCAGCGTTAGCATTTTGGGACCTAGGTACCTGTTGGATTTGTACCTCTTCAAACAAGGACATCACATGCTTGACCTTTTCTAGGTATGCCATCATTCGCTTTTTCATCGCTTGGTACACCCCCGATGCTTGGCTAAGGATCAACTGAGAGTCACTCATGATGAGGAGCATTTTTGCCCCTATCACCATGGCTATCTACAGTCCAGCGATTAAAGCTTCATACTCCGCCTCGTTATTGGATGCTTGAAAGTTGAACCGGAGGGCATACTCAAGTCGATCCGCCTTCAGGCGACTGCAACAGCAAACCGGCTCCACAGCCTTTCCTGTTGGAGGACTCATCAACATGAAGCGTCCACACCCTCGAATCCTCAAGGGCTCGGATTTCTTCTGACCTTTCCAGCGGTGGGGTGAGTTCTACGACAAGGTCGGCTAACGCCTGCCCCTTGCCAAAGGGTCTGGCTTGGTAGTGTATGTCATACTCACTGAGCTCCACCACCCATTATTCATCAACCTTCAGCAACGTCCGATTTTTGCAGGACTTGGCGTAAAGGGAAGTTGCTCAGCACCACTATCCCATGGGCTTGGAAATAGGGAAGTAATCACCTAGCTTGCGTTACCAATGCCAAGGCCAGTTTTTCAACTTCTGTATAACAGATTTCCGCATACACCACAGCCTTACTGGTATAGTACACCGGTCGTTGGCACCTTTAGCTTTCTGTATCAAGACGGAGCTTACCGCCCTCTCTGACGTGGCCAAGTAGAGAAAAAGGTTCTCTCCTGGGACAGGCTTGGACAAGAGGGGTGCAACGCCCAAGTAGACCTTAAGTTCGTCCAGGGCTTTCCCACATTACGGGGTCCATTCGAACTTTCCCTTATTCTTTAAAATTTTAAAGAAAGGGAGGCACTTATCTGTAGCTCGACTTATGAAGCGACTTAAGGCGGCTACCTTCCCGTTCAGGCTCTATAGTTATTTCAGAGTCTGAGGCGGTTCTAACTCCAGCACAGCCCGGATCTTTTCTAGGTTCGCTTCAATTCCTCTCTAATGTACAAGAAATCTGAGGAATTTTCCCGAACGGACACCAAAGGTACACTTTCTTGGATTAAGTTTCATCATGTACTGTCGCAGGGTGTCGAAGGCCTCCATCAGATCTCGTCGATGTCCTTCTACCTGCTTACTTTTTACCAGCATGTCGTCCACGTAGACCTCCATGCTCCTACCAATCAGATGGGCAAACATTTTGTTGACCAATCTCTGATAGGTTGCGCCCGCATTCTTCAGGCCAAAAGGCATTACATCGTAGCAATATAAGCCCCAGCTAGTGATGAAGGACGTCTTCTCTTGATCGTCGGGATGCATTCTAATTTGATTGTACCCGGAATAGGCATCCATGAAAGTCAACAGCTTGTGCCCTGCCGTCGCATCCACTAGTTGATCTATGCAAGGCAAGAGGAAACTTTCTATAGGACATGCCTTGTTGCGATCGGTGAAGTCAATGCATGTCCTCCACTTTCGGTGGTGGAGGTGACGTTTTGCCTCACCTTTGTTTGTTAGGGGACTATGACTTCATCTAGGGAGACTTCCCTGTTTTTGCTCCGATCCTTTGGTGGACCAAATGTTCCTTCCTCTGGTCATTACCACCCAGTCGAAGTCGTTCGACCGGTCTTTGGTGCAGTGAATGCACCTTTTTCGGTGCCTCTATGGCTATAGCTTTCCCTTTGGCAGGATCCTGGACCAACATAGCTGTTTTTTCCGCCACAACCTTTTTCTTGGTAGGATGTTGCTGCACTACCTCCTGTAGCGCTTGTTGGTTCCCAGCATCAACTGTCTGAGTCGGAGGTGGTTGCCTGAGCAACTCCATCAGGCGACTCAAACTTTCCACCATCCCTCATACTCATTCTACCTAAGTCGTAAACTTTGGATCTGCACGCTCTGGTTCTTGCCCAGCTATCGCACCCTCAGGATCTGGGTGGTTTTCGACATGAACGACGTCATGTCTTCTAGAGGCAATCCTCCTCGGAGCGTGCTCGACGTCCGAGTCATCATCGACACCGCGTGGTGGCCGTTTTCAACATTCGACATTTTTGCAGGAAAATGGATTGGAATTTTTTAGCATTTTTTTGGTAGAATACTATCTCGTCCCCACAGACGGCGCCAACTGTTGATGCCAAAAAATGGTCAATGAATATTCACAGTGAATATGTTTAAACGGAGGACGTTGCTGTACTACCTCCTGTAGCGCTTGTTGGTTCCCAGCATCAACTGTCTGAGCCGGAGGTGGTTGCCTGAGCAACTCCACCAGGCGACTCAAACTTTCCACCATCCCTCATACTCGTTCTACCAAAGTCGTAAACTTTGGATCTGCACGCTCCGGTTCTTGCCCAGCTACCGCACCCTTAGGATCTGGGTAGTTTTCAACATGAACGACATCATGTCTTCTAGAGGCAATCCTCCTAGGAGCTTGCTCGACGTCCGAGTCATCGTCGACAAAGCGGTGGTGGCCGTTTTCAACACTCGATATTTTTGCAGAAAAATGGATTGGAATTTTTTAGCATTTTTTTGGTAGAATACTATCTCGTCCCCACAGACGGCGCCAACTGTTCATGCCAAAAAATGGTCAACGAATATCTACAGTGAATTTGTTTAAACGGAGGACGAAAGGGCCTGTAAAAAAGATCAAATTTAGGGCACACCGGTATGGTGTGAGCCACATGGCCTCTGATGCCTAAGTTAGAAACGAAATTAGGGAGAATAGTTTAAAGCACTAAGAAGGGCTTAAGGGTACTTAGCTTAGGATCCGTCCCTCGAAAGAGAGAAATGGCTTGACTTTTATAGCAGCCGGTCTTGTAACCGCTGCAGCTCACTTATGGCGATATAATGGCCGACCGTTAGAAACGT
>JBBMEG010065916.1:0-13904 GCA_037832605.1 Cyclanthera cordifolia
CATTTATTTTTTAAGAATTTCATGTTTACCCTTAGCATTGTAGGCTATAAGCGAACCGATTGCAAACTATCAACTGAACTATTGATTGAATACTATCAATTAAACTGATTGAAATGTGAGTATTTTGGTTATTTTACATGTATCCGCCAAATTTTCGTTTGTGTAAGAAATATTTAGGGTTTAGGGTAAACATGAAATATTTACAAACTTTGTTATACATAAATTTGATCATTCGATTTGATATTTTAGAAAATTAAAATATATAGGTCAAGTTTCGACTCTTGATGGAAGAATCAATAAAAAATCGAACCAAACAGGATATATAAATAATAAGAAAAAAAAATGTTGGTGGTTAAATTTGATGGAAGAACCAATATAATCGTAGAATATGAAAGTAAAAGTATTATAAACATTGTGATATGTATTAATGAGCTCTGATACCATGTTAGAAAATGTGGGCATCCATCTCAAAACCAATTGGCAATGAGAGGAGTAGCCCACCATGTGTTATATGTGGTTGGAGGATTCCCCACCTTACCGATGTGGGAAATTTGAGATCTTCAACATGTTTGAGTGAGAAAGAGAGAGAACCAGGTTTTATGAGATTTTTTAAATATAAAGTAAAAACAAAAAAAAAACTAAAAGCCTAGGTCTAGTCACCTCACTCCCTCTCCACCTTGGTTTTTGTCCACTCCTTTCCCCAATTCTCTCTCTCTCTTACGAAATTTCTTTCTATCTCACTGTTTCTCCTTCTTCACCACAAGGCCGCTGACAGCACACGTCCACCCACGTTTGAAACAGGCATCGCCCGCCTCAACGTCGAGCCCAGACCCACCCCGAGCCGCAAACGGAAACGCAGTCGCCCGCCCACGTGTGAAAAACCAGACCGAGTCGAGCACGTTCGTCCCGCAGCAGCACCGACCGCCGATGCGCATGTGCTGCCACCATAGGTTCTGTCGACCATCGTGTCTTTCCGGCGTGTGGTTTTGTGAGATGAGATGAATCTCTTCTCTTGGGTTTAGCTTGAAGAACTCCATTAATGGAGGTTTGAGTTGTGTTTTGAAAGAGGTGACTAAAGGAAAGAGATGACACATGTGGGCTCCCATGTAATTAAAATAGGTTAAATATTTAATATAAGATTAATATATTTTGTACTAATGGAGGTTTGAGTTGTGTTTCTGGTGCGTTTAACATCGTCGTTCCATAGGAGACAAGACTCGGTTTTGGTAAGTGTATTGACATTGTCGTTCCATAAGGGACAATGATTAGTATGTATAGTTTTACATAAGTTTGGGTCTATGTACCATTCGATTGATATATAATGAAGAATATTGTTATTTTATTATTGTTGATATCATGTTTTGGCTATATTCATGTCTGATCTCGAGTTGGGGGTCCTTACTGACCATGGGCTCCGCTGCACACTTAAAATATTTATTTTTACTTACGTTCTTCTGCATAACTATTTAGGGCATGTGTTACTTTTATGGTATTTGAAGAATATTTTAAGTTTGGGATTTTACCTGGGTACCCTTAATTGGTTTTGAAAGCATTTGAACCTAATTGCAATTTATTTCATTTGTTTAATATTCTTTTTTAAGGACATTCATCTACAAATGCGACTCAAAAAAAATATAGCTCATGTGTCAACTAATAACTAGCCAGAAACACAACTTATGACTTGATGAATGCCTAAAACAAAACCATGGTGATCCCGCTAGCTACACAATATTTAAAGGTATTCCACAATTAACCTTAGCCATTAAGAGTAAACTGGTATAACATTACTCACATTTGACCACTCTCTCGACCATGATTATCTCCCTACATCCATGGTTTCAGAACCTACATATCAAGAGGTACTCACTTTAAGAGTTTACATCCAAGCACATCTTTTAACTACCTGAACGACCAATCTCACACCGGTCGTCGTCTTAGTCGCACTAGGACACCTCCTAGTTGTTTATCACTCAATCTCAACCCCAAGAACCAAGCTTGACTCCCCATTCTTTCAACTATCATTGAGGAATATGAAGCTCACATACTACATAACCGCTTCAGAGTTATACACCCTAACATCTACTGAGTACAAGCCCTTAACATCGACCATCCATCAGCTTACACAACTTATCACACTTTATCATTTCAATAATACAAATTACAAATTCGTATCTATTCATGTCTTGACTCATAATATACCATTTTAATATGATTTAACTGACACCTCGAACAATTGTGTATCGCTCAGGTATGATTTAATATCCTCAACACACAAGTACAATTACATGCTTAAATGGGTAAAGCACAACTAACAACTTGCCCTCACACTCTTAAATGAGTGAGACACTCTTAACAACTTACTTCACGCTCTCAAAAGAGTGAAACACTCTTATCAACTTACCTATATTTTCAAATGAGTGAAACACCCTTATCAACTCAGCATGCATTCTCAAAGGAATGAAACATTATTAGCAATGCATCATGCACTCTCAAAAGAGTGTAACACCCTTAGCAATTCACCCTACACTCACAAATGAGTGAAACATCCTCAACAGCTTACCCTGCACTCACAAATGGGTGAAATATCTCATCAACTCACCATATACTCTTAATTGAGTTAAACAATGGCAGTCACTCATTATGCACCCTCAAATTGAGTTAAACATCTTTATCAACTCACCTTGCATTCCCAAAAGAGTAAAATATCACCAACAACTTACATCACATTCTCAATAGAGTGAGACACCTCTAGCAACACTTTGTACTCTTACCATAGTGGAACATCACTAACAACTCATTCGCTCCTTAAAGAGACGACAAAAACCTTTAACAACTCATATATCGCTCTAAAAGAGCATAACACAACTAGAAATTCACATTAATTTCTTGAACATTCATACAATAAATAAGAATGTACACAACATAGAAACATAACTTACCTCCAAGCCGAGGTAGGATGTACGCATTACCCAACGCTTTGAGCTTTGAGCTCCTAAAACCTACAGATGATAATCCACTCAGAAATAAAATCATCGGCATGAATCGAAAATAAATGAAGCATCTTATAAGAGTGAATGAGTGCCCTGAAAATGGCATATTATTAGAGAGGGAAGCATCCCTTTTGTCTTATAATCTAAGTTCTCCATCAAATATACCAATTCCAGATTTACAGTCTTCCTTAAATCCTCTTCTTTTAGTTCAAACTTGCTTTTATTGAAAGCATCTTCATCTTCATTCTGCCTAAACCCCACTTCTCTCTAAGACCCAAACCGGCATCGTCCTCTACCCTTGTCAGAAGTTCATTTTTCTAATCACCTCTTCTCCCTTATCAGGTTATCTCTTCCTCCTCTTTCAAATTTCCACTCCAGCCTCTATCTTATTCTTAATCTTTTCTGGTCATGCTGCCCCATTCTTTTCCCTTTGGAACATGATTTTTTTCTCCCCAAGTTGCTAGTTTCTGCCTTTAGCCTGCTCTTATAAACTAGATCACATGATCCTCTGCCCACTATCTCTTTGCACTCCTTAGTATTATAACTCACCCTTCCACATCCAAAGCAAAACTTAGGAAGCTTTTATAAGCTATTGAAAATTAACAGTCTTCTGCCACTGAACCAACTTTGATATAAAAGCCTCTTTTTAAAGATTTTGAAATTTCTATCCTAACTTTGATTCTTAGAGTTTTGCCTATACACAGATTGTTGTCGTAGGTCCAGACCCCCTAAATTTACAGATCATATTTTGCCTATGACTTTTACCCATTTGTTTAATAAGCATAAAGAATAGAGTTTCTTCGGATGAATCCAGAAAAATGCACATTTGAATTCCAACTCCTTAGGGAGCGATTTCCCGAAGGAATTTTCAAACACTACTAATCTATTACCATAGCTCTAGGACCCTCCCTCCTTTGATATTCAATTTTTTTAGTAAAAAAGACATTAGGGAGACTCAAACCATTAATCGAGTGGATGCTAAGACATCATTAATGTCAACTGAGTTATGCTCGCTTTTGAGATATCAATTTTTCTTCTTGACTAGAAAAATGACAATGAAAATGTTTCTATTGTGTGCTTCTATCTTTACTATATGTCCCAAACTGAAAGACTTTATTAGGAGCAACTTACAATACTTAGAATTGTCTTTATCCCTATCCTCCTCATCGACATCGTTGTCCTCTATCTTAACCCGACAGGCTCTTTCCTCATTTGTAATCCACATCCTCTCCAGATGTATCTCAGACTCTTCCATAGAAGCTCTTAGCTTTGAAACGCCACCCAGACCAAAGCACCACAAGACTCCCAACAACAACAACAATTGCCCAACTCTTGCCCTCATTTACTTCTTTCAAAGAGAATCAGATGTGCCCTAAACTTCTACGAGCTACTATTATATTTTAGGTTAAATACTATTTTGGTCCCTCAACTATCACCATTGTTCCATTTTGGTCCATAGACTTTCAAAATTTTAATTTTGGTCCCACGACTTTACAAAAAACTTAAAAATAGTCCTTGAGGTTAAAAAAAAGTAACCATGGTTAAAAGTTTGATGAGTTGGCAAAAAACTCATTGAGCTTTGAGCTCGGTTCCATTTTAGTCTATAAACTTAAAAAAGTTTAATTATAATCACTAAACATTAAGATTCATTTTGTCTTGGTACATAGACTTTCAAACAAAACTTAAAATTGGTTCTCGTAAATTTATTTTTCTTCAAGAAATTCGACACTCTCTGTATCATATTTATTTTTACATTTAATTTGTTAATTGGCCTTTGGCTACTTGGACTGTCAATTGATTTTGGGGTGTCTATTTGAAGTTTTATGAAGCATTTTATTTTGTATGTTTAGGTACGAAGAGTTATTAGAAGTGTTTAAAAAATTTTGTTTTTATAATAATTTGTTTGATTGTTTTAGTGAACTGTTTAAAATTAAATACTTGTTTGTTGTTATTTGAGGGTGTTTCTTCTCCTTCATCTACCCTCTTTAACCCATTTTTTCTTCCATAGTGCAAGCCAATGAGGCTACTCAACAGCAAATTGAATCACAAAGAACAAAAATTGTTCCATATTGCAAGCCAATAGGTTAAAATACCTATTTACAGTCGTCCTTTAAATGTTGTTGAGTCTTTTCTCGTACACCACCGGGAAGAACTCCTTCAAGAATGACGACATCGACACGTCACTCCCCCTATATATCCATTTGTCCAAATTTAAGGTGGAACCATATATAAAGATTAAAAACAATAGCTAAATTGTATTATCTAACCATCAAAATAATTACTAGAAGCTCTGATATCATAACCAAACACGAGTCCTTCGATAGCGGCCATAACACAAGAAAATATAACCACCAGAGTGATCCTGGTTTCGAACTCCGACAAGCTCGAAGCCACTACAAATAGAGATTTAGCTCTTCCATCAATTTGATTATTGATTACGTTGATATTCAACTGAATTAACACCAATCAATAAAACCAGTGCGTTACTAATAATTTCGGTAACGAGGGTAATAGTCATTATAAGTAAATTTGTACTATTAATTTCATTATTTATTTTCATTTAAGTTTGCGCGGTGATAAAACAAGGATAAGCCGTTCAGTCTGTCAATTAGGGCTAAGGGAGGAGTGTGAATTTCGCCATTTCCCTCCAGATTCTACTTCCAACACTCCATATGAACTTCGAGATTCCACGCTTTTGCAGCTCCTTCAATCTCACTCTCTGATCTTCTAATGCAATCGGCACTGTTTGGAAATGGCTTTCAGATCATCAATGGCGAAGCTCTCTTTGTTTTCTCCTTCTCCGTCGCAATCTCTTTGTTTTCGTCATTTGATCTCCTCCACCTGCTCTACTCCACCGCCGAGAATGTTCCGGTGCAGTTCCATTTCTACTGATACCGATGCTAAGAAGAAGGCAAGGAAGGAGAAGCAGAAGAAAACGAAGAATCTCAAGGCGAACACGGCTGTTACGAAATCATTGCGGTCTTCGAAATTAGGTTTGGTGAAGGAGAAGAGGAGGACTCGTTCCACTAAGGGGTTTGATGAGAATGCTGTCCAGTTTGGGGATACCGCTGCTCACATTCCGGTGATGCTTGGGGAAGTATTGGACGTGTTTTCTGCTTCTTCCGGAAGACCGCTACGCTCCTTCGTAGATTGCACCGTCGGTGCCGGTGGACATTCATCTGCTGTGAGTATCTGTCTTAACTTTGTTTTGTTCAGTGTCAAGGATTGATTCGTTGCATTTCTTGCTGTTAATTGTTATTTGAATGTGTTTTACCGATTAAATTTCTCGATGAAATGCCTATACGACTTCCTATTGATTTTTTTTGAGGTATACTACAATTCGTTTGTATCTGCAGCTGGATTAGATGGTTTGCCGACTCTCTTTATTATTATTCTGCTTGTGGAATTGCGGATTAACCTACGTCCTGTACTCCTGTGTCTTTCCTTTGATGTTGTTGCATCGAAATTTGTAAGCATTGGGTATTTGACACTTGATGTGGTGTTCATATTTCATAATTACTTCTTTTTGTGGCTATGTTCGTTTTGTTTGTATTTTCTGTTTGAGTTGATTTTTCATTCTCATGATTTCCAATTCTGGTTTCTTGTATTGGGAAAACAGATTATTCAAGCGCATCCCGAGTTGAAATTTTACATGGGAATGGATGTCGATCCAGTTGCACTTGATAAGGCTCAAGATCGTATTAGTGATCTCTTCAGTGAGGATTCTGACCTGAAAGCATATACTATCTTAAAGAACTTTAAATACATGAAATTTCTACTTGCTGACTCAGATGAGAGACCTTTAGAGCCTGGAATTGATGGGATTTTGATGGATTTAGGAATGTCATCCATGCAGGTACATGATAGAAAATGCATTGATATGTGAAGTATCATGCTCTGATTCTCGTTTATAAAGAAATCTTGATAGTATGAAAAACACGGAAAGGAATGTGGGACAAAGCTCTGATTCTCGTTTATAAAGAAAGCATAGATAAAAGAAACCATTATAGAATGCCAAGTTAATGTTCTTCATTGTTATAGTTCACGTTTTCTTTACGGAGGAAATCATGATAGCATATAACAAAGCTATGTTTTCATGGTACGTAATCGCCTAGTGCTAGTTACAATTCATCTTTCTGAGTTTCTCTCTCGTCCCATTATCACCCTCTCAGTTATTTTGTTTAATTTCTCTCATGCAATGTAATTTTCTAACAGTTCTAAATTTGGTTTTTTCCCTGTCTGCTCAGGTGGACGATCCCGAAAGGGGATTTAGTGTTCTTTGCAACGGTCCTCTTGATATGCGAATGGATCCTCAGGTACAAACTAGTTGATAATGAGTTCGTTCATTTCTAAAGCATTCCATTGTTTATGCTTAACAAAGTGTTATGTTCTGAAGCAACTATCGACTATTCTTTAGCTTTTGCTTTTGTTGTCATCAAACTGATTTTATTACTTGAAGTAAAACGAAAGTACTTTATGTTATGTGTTATGTTTGCGGGCATGTGAGAGAGAGCGAGAGGGACCAGTGATACTCTATGAGTAGAGTCCTACATTAATTAATTGTTAGTTACTAAATTTTTTTTTCTATTTTTATTATAAGAATTAAGAGACCAAAGAATATTTCCATATTTGCTGGCAGATTACTTAGTACCTTTCGAACACTGTCCTCTGTTCTCTTTAGTGGCTGGTTGGAATGGGTGGAATGGTCAGTCCCTACCACTTAGAAGGAAAAAAGGTCATCAAAAAACTTATAATTAGCCAACATGAACAATAGCTCCATTGACATAAGTTTGTGCCGAGTTTGAATCCCCATCCCATATATCGTTAGACTAAAAAAAGAGAACAGAGAACGTAAATTTAATACATTATTTGTAGCATTATTGAATTTTCTTCAGCCAGTAGAATAAGGCTCATTAATTCTTAGGTTAACTGTAGAAATTCAAGGGTTAATAATTTATGTGGTTTCCGCTACTGATTGAAACAGGTTTATGGCAGGCAAGTTTAAAAGCAGAGGACATTTTGAACAGCTGGCCGGAAATAGAAGTGGGGCGTATCTTGCGGGTTTATGGAGAAGAAAGTAATTGGTATTCGCTTCAAAACAAAATCGTTAAAGCTCGATCACAGGGTGGATTGCATTCCACCACTGAATTAGTTGATCTTATCCGGAAATCCACGCCTGGGTTAAAAGGTACGAGCCCCACTGCTTCTTCTTTAGATATTAACTCTTTTTTTTTCTTGTTGATTTTCTTTTTGGTTAAATTACAAGTTTAGTTTTAAACTTTAAACTGTTTAATATGTCGTTGAACTTTTAGATTTGTGTTGATCTGATCTATGGACTTTGAAAAAATAAAGGCGTCTCATAGTTATCTAAACTTTCAATTTTCGTTGAGTAAATCCCAAAATTTTCATATTTAAGCAAAAAACGAAAGAGAACATGGATGTATTAAGCACAAAATTAAGCGTATGGAGTTTAATTAGACAATTAAACTTTACATTTGATAGATAAGTTTATGGTTATACTTATAACGTGTTTAAGTTAGGAACCAAATAATCATAAGTCTAAACGTTCATAGACTAAACTTATAACAATATTTCCTTTTTCCTTCTTGGGCTTCGCACCCATCTTTGTTTATTCTCTTTGAATTATAGACACTTTCTTTTCTCCCTCATCATTTTATAATTTCATATCATGTCTTCTATTAAATTAACTGTTTTATTTTCCAACCTATATAGATGAAATTGTTCTTAGCCCTTTAAATAATTTATCAAAACTTTCAACTATGCAATTTTGAAAATTAGTTAACAGATGAATGAAAATTTTGTAAACTTATACTGGTTGTTTTTTAATATAAATAAATAAATAAAATGTGAAGGCAAATGTTTAAATATTAAAAGAATATGTCATGTAAGATTTCATTGAAACAGGAGGAAGACAAGGCTGGATAAAGACAGCAACGAGAGTATTCCAAGCTCTAAGGATTGCTGTGAATGACGAACTGAAGGTATTAGAAGACTCCCTTTATAGTTGTTTCAACTGTCTCGCCCCGGGAGGTCGACTTGCAGTCATCTCATTCCACAGTTTAGAGGATAGGGTAGTGAAACAAACATTTCTGAACATCATTAACCCAAAAATAGAAGGAAATGAGGCAAGGAATATCGACGACGAAAACGAGGAATGGATTAAGCAAACTGTAAAGGGTTCAAAAGGTACAGTCCTCACGAAAAGGCCAATAACTCCATCCGAAGAGGAAGAGGGGTTGAACCGGCGGTCTAGGAGTGCTAAGCTCAGGGTCATTCAGAAGAATAACATTTAGAATGCAGTCGCTGGAGGTTAGTTAGTTCAACACCGTATATAATGCAATTTCATTTACTTGAAAATTATCTCTCTAGTCTCTAGTTTTATAATATTTGCTTTCGAATGTTTGGGTTATGAGATGTTTATTTTAAAATTATTTATTAACTTCATGTCTAATTTGATCTTACTTTTCTTTACTTTTCTTTAAAATATATTGGATAAATTATAAATTTAGTCTCTATAATTTGATGAATGTTAGAATTTAGTCCATATGATTTGGAAGAGGAATTAAACTCTTTGTTTGTTTCTAGTGCATCCCTACCGCTCCTAAATTGAAACATTCTTAAGAGAGTGTTTGTTTGTAAAATTGTGAAATGTTTGTTTTAAATGTTTAGAAATGATGAGTTATTTTGAATGATTATAAAGAATAAATTGTAACAATAGCTTGTTTGTATAAGGTTTTTAAAGAGTGATTATAAAAACTCGTTTATAAATCTCCACATGTTGGATCGGTATGGCAACCCGAGGGGGGTGAATAGGGTTTTAAAATAATATTCTATTGAGAAACTCTTAATTAATATAAATATAAAATATTTGCAAATAAATAAGAAGAAATAATAATATAACATAATAGATAAGGATGATGCAAAACAATTCTACCTACACAATAAATATTGAGTTCAAATTTAAACGTGAAATAAAATACTCCAAGTAACCTAAAAATAAATAGGAAAGAGTTAGAGAAAATGACACCGTAATTTTCAAGTGGTTCGGTCAAAATCGACCTACTCCACCACCTAAGCGCCTTGGGGTTTTGAATAAAACTTTGATTGACTTCTTTCCACGGATTAGAATCAAGCCGAACGTTGCTCCTTTTTACGAGTTCAAGAACTAATTCAATTTTTTTCACGAATTAAGATCAAACCGTTACAAATTATATAAGTTTTGTAAAGTACACAACACAACTCTCTGAATAGAGTAGATATACAAATTTATTTCTCACAACTAAATACTCACAATATAATATCTCTAAAAAACAAAATGAATAAAGGACCTTGAGAGTTTGGAGAGATCAACAATGGAAACCTTTTGATTTAAGGAGGATTGAATGATAAGAGTTGTGAATAAATTTTTGGAGAGGAAAGTTGAGTTTAAATAGGGAGGGAAATTAGAAAAATAAGAGCTTTTAATTTAGACCAATAAATGGTTGAGATTAGAAGTTTCCTTTTTAAAAAAAACTAAAAAGTAATTATTGTTGGGATGTAAACAAAGTGTCCCACATCGGTTAGAATAGGGGAAGATCAAGGGTATATAAGTGTTGACAACATCTCCATTGACTTGAGGCCTTTTGGGTGAAACCAAAAGCAAAGTCATGCGGGTGTATGCCTTACAATTGGTAAAAACATAACTCAACTCAATCCAAACCATGTACACTCCTAATAATTATTTTACGATTTTGTTCTATAATTTTGTATAGTCAAGCAAAATAAGGGATGGGAGGAATAATAGTAGACTTAACAAAATGGAATTTACGTAATTGTTGAGGGAAAAATAGACATTTAATGGAAGTTGCTCGTGCAATTATAATTTCTATTCATATTCCCACTTATTTATAGGTGACACGGTTCTTATAATGCATATCTTATCAATGAATGTTGTCTAAAATATTAATTGTCTTTTAATACTCGGCCTATTTAACTTCTTCAAAACTTTCTTTCCCAATGTTAGGCTATACGCAAATTTACTATTTAGAGTTTTTGGTGTATTTCATGTGTTCACCTTTCTCAATTTGCTTGGTCAAAACTGGAATCTCGTGCAACTAAATGTTTTTTTGGACTATAGTGCAAATACAAAAAGATATCATTGCTATTATCATTTCTATAAAAAAAAAAAATTTTGAAAGTATGGATGTCGTTGTTATTGAGCCTGAATCATTTTTTAAATAAAATTTACTTTATGAGAATAATTTTAACATTCAAGAAAATTTATGTGAACAACCTTCTCCTCTTCAAATTTTGTCCTAACAATGTGAATCTTAATCATTCTATGCGAAATGAAGAATATGTTCTACTGTAGAGAGAGAAATACTACAAATTGATCTTCTTGATCATTTTTCTGAGCTTCAATTTTATACCTGGGAGGCATCTATCTAAAATAATATAAATTAAACAGTTAACTTGCCATAACATCAATCAAATTCCTCAACAAATGATATTAGGAACCCCATAATGATTAAACTGAAATATATCAGTAATGAATGAGATGTATGTATTCAAACAAAATTGTTAGTGGAAAATGGTAGAAATTAGACTAAAGGACAAGAAATAATTGGATGTAAATAGGTGCATGAGTATTCATTGTAAAATATAATGCAAATCATGGTAGTATTGAATGGTATAAAGTAAAGACAGATTTGTTACGAAAGACTTTACTCAAACCTACGGTATTGACTACCAAGAGACGCTTGCTCCTGTTGCAAAAATCAATTCGATTTGAGTTTTTACTGTCCATTGATGTGCAACTCTGAATGACCATTATTATATCAACTAGATCTGAAAATGCATTTCAAGTGAAACTTGAAGTGGACAAAGTTTGTAAACTAAAGAATGTCGCTTATACGATCTTAAACAATATCCAAGGATGTGGTCTGAACAATTAGGAAAAGTAGTAGTCAAGAGTTACAAATTTTCTCAAAGTCAAGTAATTCTAATAATATAATATGATATATAGTCATTTACACAAGAACAAACATCATTTTTGCAGTTAGTATGGTAAGTTAATTCAATAAATGTTTGAATATTTTCTCACTTTTTCAACGTGGGATAATTTCTTTCAAATTGAAAAAGTGATAAAATATCTAAATATTTATAAGATAACATGAACTACTTTTTTTATTGTCAATTAATTATAAGATGAGGTTCGTGGAGAACGTGCATTCTTCAAGGGTAATCTTCATCTCGTATCTCCAAAACATTTTCGCAGAAATGGAGACAATAAAGTCATCATGTTCCCTTGTCCTCCCATGGACATCTATAACCACAACTAAATTAAAAGGTCATAATATATGAGGGAAAATACTTTTTTTTTTTTTTAGTTTCTCATTGAATCGTCACTTGATAATAAAAAAGTACACAAAAAAAAGACTTCCTCAAAGAAAATCACATGACAACACAAGCCGGAGGGTTTTGTACCCCAAAATTAGAAACTTTAGCATTCAAACATGATGAAACAATTGTTGTATTTTTCAAGCTTTTGCCTCCATAAGACAAATTGATATCCCTTAGCTCCACCCCCTCGCACGGAAGCAACGCGCTGCACTCCAACAACACCGCCACGTTCGTTGTCGACGTCCCCCGAATGTTCTTGAAGTGAACATCGCTAATCTTCCACTTCGATGCCTGCTCAATAAATTACGCACGTTAAATCACTTCTTAACTCAAAAGTTTATTCTAATCGTTTTTTAATTAAAAAAACAAACATTTTTTTAGTTTGTTTTTTGTTCGTTGTTTACCTTGTCGTTTCTTTTCGTGCCGTAAGTTTGATCGATGATTATGGGGTATTTGACATTGTTCATTACGATGTCGTCAAAGACAATTCCTACGGCCGACCCGGAAACAGTGCTGGCCCATGTCTTGATTCTGGCACCATTGGTGGCATTAAAAATGGTGCAATTTTGAACCAAAATGGAATTGACACTCTTCTCTGTTGGGTACTTTCCCAAGCTTCCCACACTGTAAAATATAAGCTAACTTTGAGTTTTCTTTTTTGTTTTTATTTTTTTATTAAAATTATGAATATATATATATATAAAAAATTACCTGAGGCCATGTCCAGGGCCGCAAGTGATATTGGTGACGGTGACTTTCTCACAGCCATGACCGATGGAAACGCAGTCGTCACCGGTACCGATGACGCTGTTAGAAATGGTGACCAATTTCGAGGAGCTAAGGTGCATTCCATCGGTATTGGGACTGTTTCGGGGAGCTGTAATATGCATGTTGGTTGCACTAAAGTTATAGCAATTGTAAACTGATGTGTGAAACCCTTTGCTATTTAGTGAAGTCATCCCATCAACAATTGTGTGGTTCAATTTGGAAAATTTAATTGACTGCAAAAAAGAAAAATCAATAAATTTAATTGTAAAATCATTGGTTGTCATGGCCATAATTAAAACATAAGTAAATATTGTTTCAAAAAAAAAAAAAAGCTAATATCCCCAAGTATGAACATAAACAAAAAAAATAAAAATAATAATAATAATTGAGTTAGGGAGAAATTTATAGTTACAATTGGAAGACTCTGACAAAAGATATTCTGCTTGCAATTGTTGTAGGGCCAGGCTAAGGCGCCTTGGCCGTCAAAGACACCTGAACCGGTAAGAATTAAACCGGTGATTCTTTCAATGGAGAACCATTCCGGAGAAGAATATTCACTGATATCAGTTGTGGCTTTTACAGTTCCTTCATTTTCAATGGTGATCGGCTCGCTTTTCGGCACGGACCGGCGAAGGTCACCGGACCAACCAAAAATGTACCTTGTGGGATCAAGAACTTCGCCGGACCCGCCGTGTTCCGGCAAGCTTCAATCCATGTTGTCATGAATGCCTATTATTTTTTTTT
>JBBMEG010065967.1:1518-13893 GCA_037832605.1 Cyclanthera cordifolia
TAATTAATCAAAACTTAACAATATTAAGTAAATAAAAAAACATAAATAAAAATAAAAACAAAATTGAACAAAGAAAGAAAAGCGACGAGTAGGTACAGTTGCTTGCAAAAGCATATGTTGCAACTTACCATTGTTCGATCGTTGTTACTATCTTATACGAGATGTGGTCATAACTCTGTTCTTGTATTATTCGCTCGAAAGGCAATTAAAAAAAAAGAAAAAAAAAATAGCTGAAACACTCCCTAAATAAAATTAAGTGCTAAAATAAAATAGAATAGTATACAATAAATAAAGTAGGTTGATTAAAATGAAAGATAAAATGATATTTTAATAATTTTAATATAAGAAGGGGGACAACCCCCATGGGCAGAAACACATCACATCAAACGAAGGCCTCAGCAAAAAAAAAAAAAAAAAAAAAATATATATATATATATATATATATTTTTTTTTTTTTATATAAGTTTTGATAATTTTTTTTAACTTTAAATTAACAAAATATTTATTTATAACAATGTATTATTAAATTAAGTTTCGATTCGAGTTAACTTCAAACTTATTAGATAAATTAGTTTATATGGATTAGAGACGTTTGAAAATGCAATGACGAATATAAAAAAATTGAATCAAAATAATATTTTAACCAGTAATAATCTAACCTATAAAAACCCTAACAAGTTGATAATAACTATTCAATCGATAAATGAATATATTTGCAAATTATTTTTTTTTTCATTATTTAAATCATTTGGATATTAACAAAACTTCCTAAACAAAATAATTAGAATAGACAAATTAAAGTGACAAATATGAATAAAAATGAAAGTTTATGTATAAAATAAACATAAATTTTAATATAAAAATTGTACATATAAATAAAATTATAAAAGTACACATAAAACTTCTATACTAAAATTTACATAGAAACGAGTTATTACCTAAAACTCTTTTGCAAAATCTACCTCCAAACGAGTTATTGACAGCAGCTAACATCTAGACGAGATATTACTATAATCATTATTTCTAACCACTCAAAATAACTCTTCATTTAAATACTTAATCTAAATTCTCTTACAAAATTCTCATCCCGACACTCTCTTAAAGACTAAAATGAAACAATTTTTGTAATTTATAGATTACAATTAAAATTTTAAAAATAGAATAGCTAAAATGAAATAAATAGGAAAGTTCAATAATTTATTTAAAGTTATTTTACCTATTATTATTATTATTATATATATATATATATTTATTTATTTATTTTTTGTAAATTGAGAAGGGATGATTTGAACTAATAACATTTTGGATGTGGAATTATACCTCGGCTGAATTATTATTATTATTATTATTTTATGATTTGTTTAGTTGTTGATTTTTTTTTTTTTTTTTTTTGTGTTAGCCATGGCAAGGGACACGCGGTGTTGGAGCATTGGGCCCCACCATTTTGTTTCTCTCCTCTCTGTAGATTGTACCTCTCTCTCTTCATCCATTGATGGTTGAAATAATATCGGAATATGGAGATTTTAAATTTAGATTAATTTTAAATTTGATGAATTAGAATTTAGTTCGAACGGTTTACAAATTTATAATTCAGTAAGAAATATATAAAAATTAATCCTAAAAATTTGAAAAAAATATAGAATTTAATTTTTAATAAAAAATAAAATTTAGTCTCTATCGTTTGATAATATCTAAAAAAACAGTTCATGTTATTAGTATATATAAGCGAATTAAGTAGACAAATGTAAATTGAATATGTGACACTTGAACTGACACAGAACGATCAACCCATTGCACTACCAACCCTTTTAGTGGGTAAGATATGTAATTAATTGAACAAAAAAAAAACATGCGATTAATGAATCAAAAGTTACATTTACGCATTTAATTCGTATAAATAACATGAACTATTTTTTAGATTTTATTAAATAGTATGGACTAAATATGTTTTTTTCAAACCAAACTAATTTTATATTTCTTCAAAACTATAGTACTAAACTATATACTTATCTAAAATCATAAGGACTAGAGTGTAGATTTTTAAATCATAAGAACAAATCATAAGGACAAAATTTATAATTTACCCAAAAATTAACAAAAGGAAAATTACTTCGCATAACAATTTTCATTCATCTATTTTAATTATATATTTTTTTAAAAAAATAATTTTTACATAATAGATTTTATTTATTTTTCAAAAATTTCAATTATATATATTTTTTTCGCCAAATTGATTGAAGTCTGTTAATGAACTAGTGAAGACTATCATGGAAGTTAAGCTACTGTTAAAAACTATAAACTAAATTAATTGAAACAATTAGTTGAATTGATGGAGACAAAGACATTTTATTCATTTTATATTAATAAAATTTTTTTTTTTTTTGCTATATAAAAAATATTTTAGAATTTTAAAATTTTTTAGAATTTTGTTTGCAGTAGTTGAAAAAATATTACAGTTTGGAGAAAGATTAGTGATTTTACATAATCGATTTTACATAATTAGAAGGAAAAAAAAAAAAAAATTAGTTAAATCATATTTTAAGGCGGTTATTGTACCAAACCTTTACCGTAACTACTCCTACTCGAAACACCCAATACGAATCCAAAGCCTACACGCTTTTACATTCGTTTTCATTTCTTCATCGGCATCGCCTCTCATCTTCCTTCATCTCTCCGGCGGCTTTCCGGCCGTTGATCTCCGTTGAATCTAAACGGTATTAATTTCCACTCTCTTCAACTCCCCCCTTCTTAATTTTCACCTTAATTTTGCTTTCTTTCTGATTTTTCGCCTTCTGGGTGTCCCCAGTTCTGTGTTCTCGAGCTGGGTTCCTGTTTTGTGGGCTCTACAAGCTCTCCACCTCCTTGGATTTTCATGATTTGTTGCCAATTCTTGTTATGGGTTTGTGGGTTTCTCTTAATTGGAACTCTGGATGCGTCGGATTCCTGTTTCTGTACTTTTGGGGCTGGAGTGAAGCTGATTAGAACGCGTTAGGAATTTACTTCCTTTTCTAGAGGGCTTTCTGAGCTTTCAACTTGTTCTGGGATTTGGGATTTGGGATTTGGGCTGTAATTGTTTTCTTTTTCAGAGGGATTTGAGTTGGGTAATTGGTTATTTTCTAAGAAATGGAGGCTGGATATGGAGGCGAAGCTTGTCAATTGTATGGTATGGGGTCTATGGAATTAAGGGCTGCTGTTGGGAAGAGGAGTTTTGAATGGGATTTGAACGATTGGAAATGGGATGGAGATCTATTTATTGCTAGGCCTTTGAATACGGTGGAATCTGATCATTTGAGCAGGCAGATTTTTCCAGTCGTCTCTGCGATTCCGTTGAACGGGGGTTCGTCGAACAGTTCCTCGTCGTGCTCTGATGAAGCTAGTATGGGGATTGAGAAGGGGAAAAGGGAATTGGAGAAGAGAAGGAGGGTTACTGTGGTTGATGATGATGAGAATCTTAATGCTGAGGCTCGTACTTTGAGTTTGAAGGTTGGTGGAAATGGTTCTCAGATTGTCGAGAGAGAAGGAGGGAATTGGGAAGGAACTAGTGGGAAGAAGGCTAAATTAGCTGGGGGAAATTCGAATCGTGCCGTTTGCCAGGTAGAGGACTGTGGAGCAGACCTGAGCAATGCTAAGGATTACCACAGACGACATAAAGTCTGCGAAACGCATTCTAAGGCAAGTAATGCGCTGGTTGCGAATATTATGCAGCGATTCTGTCAACAATGTAGCAGGTGAGCTTTCTTTTAATCAGTTTAAGAACAAATATCATAAATTCATATGCTGTTCATGTGCTCCAGTAATAACATGGTTGTAAATTGCGCATGTCCTTTGGAATAAACCTTACACATTGATTACTTAAATCGTCTATTTTGTATCGGCACCTGTAACTTCATCCAAGACTTTGGCTCCATAGTTATTCCCTATGCTTGCAGTTTCTTAGCATTGCTGCTTCCTAATAACATACCACTGCTGTAGTAAAATTTCTGATGCAATGTTAATCTGGAATCTGTTTGTAGGTTCCATGTTCTGCAAGAGTTTGATGAAGGGAAGCGAAGTTGTCGTAGGCGTTTGGCTGGCCATAATAAGCGCAGAAGAAAAAATAATCCAGATAATGTTGTTAATGGAAATTCTCCACCTGATGAGCAGACTAGTAGTTATTTATTGTTAACTCTGTTGCGAATACTTGCAAATTTGCACTGTAAGTAACTCCATCACCCATGAATTATTTTGAGAATTAATATGTTGGTAGTTAATCCCATGTCTGATTCTCTTCTTTTTTCTAGCTATGCTACTCTTTGACTTACCCTCCCTTCTGCCTGCCTCCAAATGAGTTTCCATACTTTGCTTAAGTCATTTCCCTCGTTAGATTTTAGTTTATAAACCAAATAAACAAAAGAAGAATGATTTCTGCACTTTGATCCAGAGCAAGCTAATTCAGTTGGTCATTTTTAAATGATGCACTATCCTTAAGATTTGTTTTTAAATGAGATAAATTCTTTTGTATCCATTATTAATTTGTGTAAAAACCAATACAACATGTAAAACGTTAATTTCTACTGTCAATAACCACATTTCGTCTTCAGGGCCTTCGTAAAAAACAAAAATAAGTATCCACCTATTTGTTACATTTATATAATTTTCGTTTAGTTCTGAAATTTATTCTTATTACGTAGTAATGCTTGAAATTGTCCACTATTTATGATGTATCAACTGTGTTGGAAATGTGTGTATATACACATTCCAATGTAAGGATGGTGCTCTAATAACTTCAGTTTGTATGAAAATTCCCCATACTTCAAAACAATATGGTTCAATTCCTATTCTTTTTTCCTTTCATATAACTATGATTTTGAAAATCGTTTGCCTTTTCCCAGTGTTTAGTGCTGGAAATTTTTTTGCATCTCATTCATTTTATGTCTATTGATATAAAAATCCTGCATGTCAGATATATAATGTATCTTATTTTGTTGAGCTGTTATTGTCCTTTGGCATATTTTGTGCGACTGATCTTGGGTTATTTGGTGTAGCCAATGGATCAAATCAGACCACAGATCAGGATCTTCTTTCTCATCTTATACGAACCCTTGCCTGTCAATCCAGTGAGCATGGAGGAAAAAATCTGTCTGGTATTCTGCATGAACCTCAGAATTTGCTGAGCAACGGGGCATTAATTGGAAAATCAGATATAGTTTCTTCTTTTCTTTCAAATGGTCCTCAGGTACCTTTGAGACCTTCTAAACAACATGAGACCGTACCGGTATCTGAGATACCAGTACAAGGAATTATTAGGGATGAAGATATGCCAGCTATATATTCTATAAAACCAAGCACATCGAACAGCCCTCCCGCCTATTCAGAAATCCGGGACAGTGCAGTTGGGCAATGCAAAATGATGAACTTTGATTTGAACGATGCTTATATCGACTCAGACGATGGCATGGAAGACATCGAGAGGCAAGCAGTCCCAGTGCACATGGGAATAAGTTCTCTTGAATGTCCTTCTTGGGTGCAACAAGACTCTCATCAGTCAAGCCCCCCTCAAACTAGTGGAAATTCGGATTCTGCATCTGCCCAATCACCTTCTAGCTCTGCTGGAGAAGCTCAGGTAATGTTGTGGAAAAACTGCAGGCCATTTATTATTCCCTCTTCCCTTGTACTTCTTTATTTCCTTTCGAATTGGTAGATTACAAAAAATTTCTACATATGTGAATAGTGGACACCAATAAGCAGATACAAGTGCTAATAAGGAGGATTTCTCCTTTGATCTGGCCGTGTTTTAGAAATGCTGTATCTTTTTTTAAAACCTACTTCTGCAGATGTGGACAATTATGCTTTTATTTTCTGTAACATCAAATTTTGTGTGAATATGATCAATCACAGGTTGGAGCATTGTGATCTTCTCGATTACAAGAGCATTCTTAAGGAAATTCCAAAAAATTCTGCATGCCAGAAAGTGAGATGGAAACTATGGGTTCTAATAGAAACTCTTGATTCTTACTTCATAACATCAGTCTTTCTAGATTGGGGATCTCTAAGGTATTGCTCCCTTGGAGGTCTCAGATTTGAAATTCACGAGTGAATTAATTGTAAATCCCTTGTTGTCTTCTAGGTATGGGCCTTGGGATGGATGCGGGTGATCTTAGGTATGTTGTGGGGGCAAAGTTCCGATTCACGATTATTAAAAATATCACTTTTCCATCTCAATATTCAAGGCCATAATTGTTATTCCTGTTTTCTTTTGTGGTACAATATGCCATATTTCTTAGCCAAGCTAGTTCCTAGGCCCTGCCATTGGTAATCCATTCTTCAAACACGGAAGAGGCCGCATGGCTTTTGACTATCATCGATCACCATTTGTTGCTAAATCTTGTGTGTTTAGTTAGCCGCCATCTTAGATGATTTGAACTCATTTACCATTTTCCCAATCTTTTTATTACATTCCTGATCTTTTTTCAACTTCTCTCTATCACAAGGACGCCTGACTTGATTTTTCAACTCATCTAAGCACATATGATCTCTTATCATCTTCCTAGAGTTATGGGATTCGTTTCTAATATGCATTAACACATTTTCTTACACTCTTCCAGAGCCGTACAGACCGTATCGTTTTGAAATTGTTTGGGAAAGCACCCAATGATTTTCCTCACGTTTTGCGAGCACAGGTATGTGAAATGTTACAACTGAGCATTTGAAACAGTTCAAGATCTCCCTCCTTAATTCTGTAAGGCCTTTTCTTTTAGGTTCTTGATTGGTTATCACACAGTCCCACGGAAATAGAGAGCTTTATCAGGCCTGGTTGTGTTGTTTTAACAATATACCTACGACAGACTGAGACTGCATGGGATGATGTAAGTTTTCATGCTCTCTTCTGATTAATCAATTAGGGATGCCTTTCTTGAGCTTTTATAAATCCCATTTTCTTGATGATTCTTGATCTCTCTACTTCAGCTTTGCCATGACCTCAGTACCAGTTTGAATAGGCTTCTTGATGTTTCCGACGATGCTTTTTGGAGAACTGGATGGGTTTACGTGCGGGCTCAGCATCAAATAGCTTTCGTTTATCATGGTCTGAATGTCTAGTTTAAAATGACAAGCGAATGTTGTATTTACTCATTATATTCATTTTTATGCAACATTGAGATTATGTTCATCTTTTATGTGCTGCAGGTCAGGTTGTAGTTGACACATCCTTGCCTCTTAGAAACAAGAATTACTCTAGAATCACAAGCGTAAACCCAATTGCAGTTTCTATATCTAAGAAGGCTATATTTTCCGTTAAAGGAATAAACTTGAGCCGACCTAGAGCTAGGTAACATCATCTTTTTGTCCATTTTCTTCTCTGAACTTCTACATTATTAGTCTAATTTTTTTGTAAATAATTAACTCGATATCCAGGCTACTCTGTGCAATTGAAGGGAAATATCTAACTCAGGGAGTTTCAGATGAGTCAACAAAAAGCAGTGATAACTTGAAGGCGCAAGAAGATGGCACATTCATTACCTTTTCTTGCTCTATTCCTGTCGTCTATGGAAGAGGATTTATTGAGGTACAGTGTTTTCATCTTTACTAACAAAGAATTCTAACCAATAGACTTTATATTACAACACACATATAATTGTAGAATGAAATGAACTATACAAAAGAAAGGGAAGGCCTCAACCCGTGCTAAGAAAGTTAGAGAAAAGTTCTTTAAGGAGCATGAAAAGAGAATTCTATAATGCAAAAAACCCCGTTTCATGATTATATTTTTCCTATGGACTACCTCCTCCCAAATTCTAATGTTTCAAATTCTCAAGAAAGCAAGGCATATGACTTTGTAGGATAATCCATTGTTTATGTTGGGGGTTGGGGGCTAAAATATGAGGTGGTCTTTTATTTTCTAAACTGTTTAAGGTGGCTGCATTTTCATACTTCTATTTAGATTTATGCCATTCTATTCCAAGGATGTGTTCTTTTGCTACTTATCTACATAGTGTGTTCATATGCTGCGTAGTTAATTCAAGGCGAATGCTCTATTTTTTTTAACACTTTCCAAAGTTGAAATTTCCCTTCATGATTTGATTTGAAATATCCAGGTTGAAGATGATGGTTTCAGCAGCAGTTTCTTTCCTTTTATAGTTGCAGAGGAGGATGTTTGTACAGAGATCTGCACCCTTCAGAGTGCTTTAGAATTTACGGAAACGTGTTCAAATTCTGGAGAAACTGCAGAACTGGAAGCAAGGAGTAAAGCAATGGAGTTTATTCACGAAATTGGTTGGCTATTTCATAGAATTCAGTTGAAGTCCAGATTGGGTCACTTGGATCCTAATGAAAATCACTTTTCACTACCGCGATTCAAGTGGCTCGTGGAATTCTCCATGGATCATGATTGGTGTGCTGTGGTTAAAAAGCTGCTAGATGTTCTTCTCAATGGGTCCGTGGATGCAGGCGATCACACATCCTTGAATTTCGCATTGATGGAAATGAGTCTACTTCACCGAGCAGTGAGAAAAAACAGTAGGTCACTAGTGGAGCTTCTTTTGAGATATCCTTCGAAAGTGAAGCATACATCTAGTTCTGAAAACAATCCATCCATTGATGGAGAGACTGGCAGCTTTCTGTTTAGACCTGATGTCTTAGGCCCGGCTGGTTTGACCCCTCTTCACATTGCAGCCGGTAAAGACGATTCGGAGGATGTTCTTGATGCGTTAACTAATGACCCAGGAATGGTAAGGATCATCACAGTACGCTTTCTGATGTACGATTCCGTAATGTCATCCATTAGGCACGTGTCACCTGGAGCATAAATTCATAATTAATCATTTTAAAATTGTTTCCCCCTCTCTTCTTATTGTTCATTTTCGGCGATATTAATAGGAATTATACTTGCAACTAACTACTGTAAGTAGTTCACCAGATCCATGTTTCTTTTGGATCGAAAATAAAAGTTTTTTCTTTGGGACATTGAGATGAAGAAATACTGCATTGTTGTTATAGGTGGGAGTTGAGGCTTGGAAGAGTGCTCGAGACAGCACGGGCTCAACGCCTGAGGATTATGCCCGTTTGCGTGGCCACTACTCTTATATTCGCCTTGTCCAGAGAAAAATCAACAAGAGATCTGCAGCTGGGCATGTGGTGCTGGACATTCCTAGTACTCTCTCAGATGGTAGCTGGAATCCGAAGCAGAGCACTGATCCGACCTCCTCCAGGTTTGAGATTGATAGAACAGAACTAAAACCTACTCAGCAAAATTGCAGGCTTTGTGTCAAGAAACCGCTCGGTTGTGGAACGATGTCATCTAGGTCTAGCGCGTTTCTAGTCTACAGGCCTGCAATGCTTTCAATGGTGGCCATTGCTGCTGTCTGTGTGTGCGTGGCACTCCTATTCAAAAGCTCGCCCGAGGTTCTCTATGTCTTCCGCCCCTTTCGATGGGAACAATTACATTACGGTACTAGTTAGACCCACCTGTTAATTATGTACCTGACTAAAATTATAGGTAATGTATTTGTATGGAGTTATGATGTTGAAGTTCAGTAGAACCTGTAATGAGTTCTAGATTGATATACTTTATTCACGTGTTATCGAAGTTTGTTATACTCGGCCATCTGACCTTGGGTGTGCGTGCGTGCGTGCGGGACTACTCTGGAAATTTTAGTTCTCAAAAGCTGCAGTCGGAGTGTTCACTGGACGACAATTGCTTGCTCGGCAGTTAACCGGAACCAATGAGCGTCTGAAAGGGTTTTTCTTTTTGTTTTACTCTCTAGTTTATGTAACAAATCTCATTTTCTAGCTTATTTTAATGAGCATATGCTTTGATGTCATGTCATGTGGAAATTTATTGAAACAAAGTGATAGATTCTGAGTTTCCCTACCACGCACATAATGAGAACCTTTGAAATATTTTATTTTCACTTGAGTTTGTTCTATACAAATGTTATTGGAAGGCCTTTTCAAATATTTTCATCTGTTTCATACAAGTGTTTTTGAAAAAGTTATTCAATTACTTCTCAAGGGCTGCTTTTTAATTGAACTGAAATAAAAAAAAAATGGATAGATTTTTTAATTGCTAAGTTTGATATTGAGCCAATATTGAAATATCTTTTGTTCAATAATTTTTCCTATTTTTATTTTTCTTCTTCTCGAAGGTTTGAAACAAATAAATTTTTTTAATAGATATATCATACAAATTAAATTATAACTTTTAAAAGGGTACGAGTTAAACTTTAATTTTCTTAAAAGCCTATATTGATAATTGAACATGATTCTATATATACACACTTATTTATGAGCAACTTAAAAATAGTTAGAGGATAAAGATGCAGTAAGCTATTTCATTATAAGAAATTATTTTGCTATTGAAGGACGAGGACAACAAATTTTACTTAGAGAGCACTACTACTTTCAAATAGATCGAACCTGTGATGCTAATATTGAATTAAAATAACACCAAATAATGAAATCAATGCGACATTTTTGGTTCCGTCAAATTATTTTGTTTTTTTGGATACATGAAGTGTTTCTTTTTTTTTTTTTTTTGTACAAAATATTGTAGTCAATTTAGTGACCAATAAATCAAACTTTTGAATTCAGCTCAGAGAAAGTCAAGAAATACTTGTTGGGAAATAAAAAAGCAGAAGGAATTTCCGTTGGAATTACTCTGATGGAATTGACTGAAAAAGAGGTCAAATTCAAATTCAAAACTTCTTACCTATTTTGTTATTTTTTAATTTATTCTTTATATATATATATATATATATGTATATATATATATATATATTTATATATTTATATATAATGTGTTTTTTTGTGAAATAATTTTGACTTTGGGTTTTGTTTATTGTTCTTTAAATAAAATTGTACAAAATTTGGAGATAATTTTGGGTTAATTATTTCTAATACATTTCCTCTCAACAAACCTACTTTGGGTTTTTGTTTTTGTTACCATATTTATTATTTGTTTAAAAAAAAATAAAAGTGAAAGAATTTGAAACACTCATATCTCGATTATTAAGTAATGCACGATATCGTTTTTGTATTAAATTAAAATAGCATAAACAACATGATTTTTGACTACTAATAAAATTTGAAATCGGTTAAAATGTGGTTTGAAGATAGTGGATAGGTTATTCTCACAAAATAATTAAAATTTAAAATATTTGCTTACATAATCATTAATACTATATTAGATATTATATTATAAGAAAGTACATGATAATACTCTTTAATACAATTAGTACATTTGTTTTTTTTAGAGTGATTATATTTATAATTATTTTTTAAAATTTGATTAGTTTAGTAAGTTTCTCTACAACATTGGAGTATAAAAATAATTAAATATGTAGGTGTAAATTGAAATTTGAACTTAAGAAGTTATTGTTGCACTAAAAATAATTATAATTTGATTATTTGAGTTATTAGTCAAATATGTATTAATATGTTAACATGTAAATTTGTTGAAGCAACATCGAGTAGTTAAGAATAAATATTAAATATTATCAAAAAAATAAAATAAATAAATAAAATGAATATTTAAATGCAAAATATAGAAAATAAATATTTGCACATTTTAAACATTTAATATTGAAAATAGTTTTAAATTGGAATTTGAATTTGTGTTTATTGCAAGAGAAGAACAAAAATAAGTATTGGTTTGCAATTGTTGCTTTGTTTTGACAAATTATTCAACAAGTCCAAAATATCACTGCAGCTTACAAATTTGGAGATTCGTTGAGGATACTTTCGTAATTTCCAGTTTAATTACTTAATTTGAACCATCAATATTGGGGGATCCTATAATTCAATATATATATATATATTTATTTATTTATTTACTTTAGGATTCATTTAACTTCAATCAAATCACTCAATTTAAAAATGGTTTGGATTTATTTATTTATTATTTTTTTAATGATGTGAAATTAAAAATGAAAAAAAAAATCAATTTTTACCCATTTTTTTAAATATAAAATTATAGCTTAATCTCTTTTTCATGAATTTGATCCCCTTTAGATCTCCCCTTTTAATTATTAAATATCAATATTTGTTGATTTTTTTTTTCTTAATTCAACATTATTTGAGATTTAAAATTGAATGTTGAATCAAATTTCTCCATTTTTAAAATTATTTGTTTAATTTGGTTTTGTCAGTTTTTCCTTTCACCCCTAATTTGAAAAGTAACCTCTTTAACTATCAAATCATAATTGTTCATGAGCCACATCGATATGGTTGAAAGCTTGAATTTTAAAGTTGTGCTTTCCTCGAGAAGTTCGAGATTCACATTTCATCGAACTAAAATAATCCTCCATAAGTTGAAAGAGTAGTAGTTCAACGATATTAGTGAACGTCGAATGACCATGTGGTCACGGGTCCGAATCTCTCCACCCCTAATTGTTGTAATCT
>JBBMEG010066009.1:0-13889 GCA_037832605.1 Cyclanthera cordifolia
CCATATTTGTGAGATTTTACAAGGATCCTAGAAGGACCTCTAGCTTTGTAAAACCAAGCAACCTTGGAGCTTATCATCAGGTGTATGTCTCCGAAGCTAGCGGGAGCCGAAGGGTAATCTCGGCAGGAATAAGGTATTGGGTCCTAGGGTGATCTAAGTTCTTTTGAGTCAAAATGGATGTGACCATCTGAGATCCCGATACTACTGTCCTGCTTTTTGCGAAGTCCTCTTAAGAGAGGAGGTAGCCGGAATGTGGACGGACTCGGTCTCGTAATCAGATGAAGGATCCATGACAACAAAAGTAAAGGATTATCCGCGAATGACTAAGTTAGGAAGAGGCAAGACTTTGATAAAAACTGCCCAAGTAACGTGTAAATTTCGAAAAGTGGTTAAACGGGCGAGACTTTGATAAAAGTGTCTAAGTAGCCTAAAAATTTCGAAAAAAGGTTAAACGGGCAAGACTTTTATGAAAAGTACCTAAGTAGCCTAAAAATTTTGAAAAACAGTTAAACGGGCAAGATTTTTATGAAAAGTGGCTAAGTAGCCTAAACGTTCCGAAAATCGGTTAAACGAGCATGACTTTTAGGAAAAGTGCCTAAGTAGCCAAAAATTCAGAGAAGTACTCTAACGGGCAAGTCTTTGTAAAAAAGAGCCTAAATAATCCAAAAATTGGGACATACATGCGCGGAAGGTGAAAAATCGAAAAAGTGTCTAAGTAAAAGGCAAGACTTTCGAAAATACACTTAGTCATCAACATAAAGTCGAAAAAAGGAGGGTACGTACCGAAAAGGCGAGGTACGGCGGATGCTTTCCAAAAATCCAAAACGCAAAGCGAGTCTCCTCCCACACTTTGAAAAATCGACAATTCTAGCCCAGTGAGAGGCAATTTTCGACCAAAGTGGGTAAAAAAGGAGGGTGAAGTTTTGGAAGGGAGTTTTTATGGAAAAGATAAGTTATGGAAAATCTCTAAGGGTAAATATTTTCCTTAAAAGAGAAGGTGATTTTTTCTTGGAATATAAATATTATATTGGAAAAGATATTCTTAGAATAAGAATATGACCTTGTTAATATTATTGTTCTTAGAATAAATATTCTCCATAACCTTAAAAAGTGTTATTTTTGGATATTATTTAGGAAAAGATAGTCTTAAAAAGAATATGGCGTAAGTAAATTTCAAAAAAAATCCTTCCATAAGTATAAAGAGATGACTCTTTAACATCCTGAATCATTGGAAAAAGCAATTGGCTAAATTACTCTTCAAAATCCGACGATTTCGAAGGCTCAGAAATGAAGAGTGGGGATAATGTTATAGGCTAAAATATCCCTGATTACTCGGAGAAGGTTAGGGCCCCACCCGGGGGCCGACCAGGCCAAATAGAGGCCTTGACCCCTAGGAGGTCGGCCAAGGAAGGCCTCGACCCCCTAGGGGTGGGCCCTTGCAGCCTCAACCCTCCGGGTCCGGCAAAAGAAGGCAAACACCCCATAGAGGGAAAACTGTGGAGGTCAGGACTCAGGGCATCCCCAGTTACAACAAGTAGGCCAATCCGAGTGGGCTGGTCATGGAGGTGAGGACCCGTAAGGGTTGACCGAGTCCAAAGCCGACCTCTGAGGAGAACGGTCGAGTAGGCCAACCCAAGTGAATTGGTCGTGGAGGTTAGAACTTTCCTGTGGATAAGTCGACCAAGTCAAAGTAGCACTCGAAGACGCTGCACACCAGTAGCGTCCTAGCGTTACAACGAGAAGGCTGCACCCCTAAGAGGTCGGCCGTGAAGGTGAGGACCTGCCAAAGTTGACCGAGTCCAAGTAACTCTAGAGTCAAAGTTGTTACACCTCCAAAGGGTAACGGTCAGGAGTTACGCCAATATTCATACCCGGCTTAATGACGGACGTTTCTAAAGGTCGGCCATTAAGCCACCCATAAGTGAGCAGCAGCGGCTACGAAATCGATTGCTATATGAAGTCAGTTCACTCTCCATTCCAAGGAGGCGAATCTTAAGCTACACTACGCTAAGTATTCTTGTGTTATTCTTAGTTCTAAAGTCTTCTAAATTATTCTCATAAATCTCCTACTGACTTAGGTATCGGAGGCCCTATGGCTCACACCACACCGGTGTGTCCTAAAAGTGTTATTTTTTGCAAGCTTTCGTCCTCGGTAATACAAATTTTACCGTGGATATCCGTTGACCCTTTTTCGGCATCAACAATCCCTATTTCTATTTCTGCATTTTAACTATTTGACCCACCTCAAAAAATGAGAAAAATGAGAGGCTTGTATTCTTAATATGGTAGGGGGTCGGACGGCTTTTCTAGCCCCAGCTTAGCGAATCGCATCCCTGCGTAATGACATTGTTTGTGCGCCCCTTACTAAAGTAGTCACTTCTCTTTTCTTTTAGCTAATAATATTATGAGTAATGTTGTCTAAGACTTCCACGAGGGACAAAGGTTAGTTGGCACCTCGTTGTTAGCGTTCCGATTCACTTACTAGCAAAGACGTCAGTCTTGAAAAAATGCCTATAAATTTATATCCTCGATAGTTGAACCTACTCCCACTTTAACTGAATAGTCAAACCCTGTTCTAGATTAGTTTTGTGCTTACTTTTTTAAAACATTCCACACGTTCGTCTTAATTTTTAGAGCAACTTCATTCTACCAAAAAGTCTTCCAGAGGGAAGACGTCAGAGTAATACCTGAAGATGAGGCCTTCTTAGATGGGATAGGTTCGTGGTTCGATGGTATACACTTTTAATAATGAAATCCTATTTGGACTATGATTCTAAATAATCTCATCCTTTCGATCTGAACTACTCGAAGCAATCTTAAGTATAATGTTGTCTTCCTCCCAAGAATAAAAATAGAATCAATCTTGCTCTAGTCTAACCTATTGTCATCCTCAATAATGTTAGGTACTTTTAGGTCCTTCAACAGAGTTCTAACACTCAAAGGAATCGAGAATCATCTTTGCTAAGCCACATATTTCTCTCAATTACAATCTTTCTTCCATTATCAACTTTCCTCCGATACTCATTTTGGAATCGATCCTGGCACCATAAACAGACTTTTCCAGGCCAAAGAAGGGTTGCTTCCCAGCTAGGCTATGATGTAATCTCCATCTTTGAAGTACTTGCCTTTTAAGATGCGAAACAACAAACTCTTGGAATTTTGAATTATTTACCACCTTTGCTTGGCGAGCATAGCCAGGTTAAACAAATTCAAACTACAAAAACCCGAGATCCCCTCTTTCTTTACTCATCTCCAGTTTCTTCCAACTAGCCCAATGCATTTTCTTTCGCTCTTTATCACGACCTATAAAAAATTATCACATACTCTATCAAACTTATAAGAGACTTTTAGGGGAGACAAAAATAACTTATTGTGAAAGAGTTCAGCACATGCCTTTAGTGGAATAAGTTTGATGTTAACAAGGAAGGATTATATCTCAAGTAATTGTAGCTTTCAACCTATACGTCCACCGGTCCTCGAGCTAGCTCATGATTGTTGGTATAATGTTTCATTAGATAATGAACTTAAGAAGTTCAAATTCAAGGATTAATTATGTGGAAAATAATCAATAGAAGTTTTAAGTTTAATAGTTAAATTTAATTAATTAATATATTGGATATATTAATTTAATATTTATTGGATAAATGTTAAAGATGAAAAATTAATTTATTAGATAATTAATTTTGAATAGTTATGGTATAATTATTGAGTTTATGTTGGACATATTAAGTTAATAATTATTGGATAATTATTATTAAGTTTGAGAATTATAAATTAATATGTTGGACATATTAATTGATTTAATAATTATTTGATAATTATTAAATGACGAAAATTAATTAATCTGGACATATTAATTGAATTAAATATTATGGGATAATTATTAAAGAAGAGAATTAATATATTGGATATATTAATTGTAGGGATGTATTTATTTAATAATATATTGGATATATTATGTAATTGATGTTTATTGGATAAATATCAATTAAAAATAAATAAAACAATATATATTGGCGAAATTCTAAATTCCCTTCCCATATATTGGGGAAGGAAAAATCTATCGCCTAAGTGAGGAATGAAATTGGAATTTCACTTTCTAAATTAGGAAGGAAAATCTTAGATTTTTTCCAATATCTTTTTATATTAGCTATTCAAAGATATTATATTTTCCTAATTTAAATATTCACTCATGTACTATAAGTGGAAGGTCTTGAGGTATTCATGCTCACCACACCCAATACATAGTAACCTATTCTCAAATTGAGAAACCCTTTGAGAACCGAGTCATCTTTTTCCTCCAAGAGGATTTGTTCGTGACCTTCTCAACATAAAGCCCTGCCATAATTATTTAAAGCTGTCAACCAATGTAAATACTTTATGTTTTTCCAACAACGATTAATCATCTATGTGTTGCATGTAAATAAATTAATAAATAATTAATTGGATTAATTATTGAATTAAAATTTTGTAATTACTTACACGCTTCCAACACATTAATTGCATGCTCCTACCCCAAAATTCCCAACAGATCATACTCAGCATAAAGAACTGCCAGACTAGATTAGAGGCATCGGTTAATGTGAGTATGGTTAAAAACAACATATCGATCACTTAGGGATCAACATGTAGATTAATTGGATTAATCACGATAATTAATTAGTTTAATTGTGATAAAAAAATTTGTAAACACATGCTACCGATACACTAATTACATACTTCTACCCTCTATTCCCAACAATACTAATTTAGCAAATTGGAACTTGTCACGTCGCCAATCAAAATAATGTCAATGTGAATACTTTTATATAGGGACCAATTATAAATTTATATGATTTCCTAAATTAAATTATGGGAAAAACCAAAATCTGACACGTGTCATTTGATGAGTGTGGTCAAGTTTATAATTGGTCAAATTTGGTCAAGTGATGATTTGGACCAAAAGCCCAATCTTTATATAAAAGTAGATTGGGCCCCTAAATGCCAATTTCTTAAATATATAAGGCTCGGAGCTCATTCCATGAAGACATTTGAGTCATAGTCCAATTACTGATCTGAGCCCAGTTTATGAAAATTTGGGTCCAAAGTCTATTATTGGCCCAAGCCCATGGTTCATGAAAACTCTAAAAAGAGAGTTTCTTTTTCATTTGCAGAGGTTGAAAAATCTTTAGAGAAAAAAATTTGAAGTTTTCTCTAGAATCCAACAGTTTTTCATGTAGTTTTGAATACCAAAACTACATGAAAAACTGTTGGATTCTAGAGAAACCAAAACTATAAAAAGTTTCTTGAAGATTGCAATCACACAAAAGTTTCTTCCTGATTATTGAAACTATAAAAATTCTCGTGAAGATTGAAGCTTCTATCAAATTTGAAGATCGAAGCTACTAAAACTATCTAAAGTGTAAAGCAACTTTACACTTGCGAGAGAAGAATCAAAAGAGAATAGATAGAGTTGTAACCCACTATATTCCATATTTGAAATCAATAAAAATCTCAAGTTCATCATGCGAATTACATTTCTCTAGAAATCTCATTGAACAAATACCACATGTTTTTTTTAAAGAACATAAAATTATATAATCTAGTTGAAATTAGTTGGAACTTTTAAGGTGCTTGACTATAGTAACTTTGTAACTCCCGCGGTTAGGAAAGATCATGTAACACTCCATCCTGAATTAGTGCTTGTAGATAAAGCTACATCATCTGCTAAATCACTAAGTTTAACAACGAGAGATAGTCTATCCAGGACAACAAGTGTAGAAAGCTTTCAAATTTAAATAAAATTTCTAACATTGACACTCTACAACCAACGCTCTATAAGAAGATATATAAGATATCCCCTAGACCAAAATATAAAGAATTGCTAAAATGTCAACCTAGGTACAGGAAAACCTTTCAGCAACCTGTCTGTCTACCTACGACCGATGTGGTTCTCTAGAAGATGATTGTGACAAAACATTTTAGTAACCCTCGTAAAAACATTATATACTCTAATAAGAACAAGCAACGTAGATGTTATGATGTCATTTACAACTCAACCTTTTTACTCTTCACAGACTTGATGACCACTTACTCAAATTTCCAAACCATGGATAACGACATATAATTTAATATGTTATCCCTTTGATAAGGTTAGCGAATAAACAAACATCGAATAACCCCTTCTTCTACCTGAACCTTAACATGACCCACTCACCCTATTCCATCTTAGCAACATTTAGCACCTTACTTATATCCATCTCGTCCTTTACACATAACAAAATAAATATCCACATTAAACCAGTCATTAAGATGGTGATCACACCCACATTTGTCACATTAAATCATCAATAAGGAATTCCCCTTACCTGTTGATGTGTGGTTCTCCCCGTGGTTCCCGAACTTCCTGCATCTCAAAATAAAAACCAAACATTTATTTCCCCCTCAAAGCTTCACCTTTAATTCTTTAGAAACTACTGATAATGGAATTAAAAGAACACCCTAAAACCCCCATAACTAGTGATTCACGAAAGACATAGAGTATAATCCTTAACCTCTCATCTCTTTCCTGCTAATCGTACAACCTGGAAGTCTGCCCTCAATTGATTGTCTTCCATCTCTTAACAATAACTCTACTTTGATCATCTCAACCACGATCAACTACCCGAATCCCCCCAAAACACCTTGAGGAAATAAAAGCAGACATTGTACTTACCTTCCTTCACCTTCACACGCCTAACCATGCCGGAAAGACCCTCCGATTCCCAACCTTTCGAGTCAAATATGGTACAAAACATCCCTCTCTTTTTCTTCCCCGATTGAGATCGTGTCCGCTCCATTCTTCCTTCACGATTAGTAAGAAAACTCATTGTCCATACCCACGATTCACATGATATTGTTTCCTCTTCCTTCACATCAACCATCCACGTATCCTCTCCCTCCCTTCCAGTCGTCGAACACACCTTTTCCCTTATTCTTTTTCTTTTTTTTTTTAAATATACACCTCACCCTTAATTTACATAGCCAACCCAATTATAGAAAAAAAATATAAATATACATATATACTTTTACTTGCCTACACATCATTTCTCTCTCCCGTATATTTAATTAGGAATTAAACAAAATGATTTCATGGTCTTACAAATCATGCATGAAACGAGTTCACGTAAGAATGAGAGGGGTCTTGAGATTATAAATTCATAGTTAAGAAAAATTTAAAAGAAATGATTTTTAATACGTATAAAACAAGGTGTACCTTTTTTTTCTGTTGCTCAATCATAAGAACTTCACAATAAGCGTGCTTAACTTGGAATAGTCCTTCGTTAGGTGACTTCTTAAAAAAATTTCCTAAGATGCATGTGAGTGAGCATAAAACATACATGTTGGTCTCTCTCAGTAAGATGTGGTGCATAGACGAATGAAAGTGGAAGTTGGTAGGCATGTAATGCCTGCAGTTAGGAAGGGTACATGAACAAACACCTGTTACAATTTTGACAACGAAGAAACAATGATGATACTCGAACTCATGCCATTACAGTTGTAGGTGTAACCAACCCACTATTATAATTATAGTAGAAAGAAATAATAGAAAAAGAACTCTAGTATAAAGATCCCATTAGTACATAAACCGATTGCTTACCACCGCTGATAAACACCAGAATAAGCGATCGAAAAGGTACAATCTTTGATGATTCCATCATAAATCACACATTTTTTTAATAGCTATTCTTTTATTTAATACAAAGTTCACTTGAGAGGTTCAAGCAATTAAACTAATTTTACTTAAGTTAGAAGTTTCTTTAGATTTTTAAATAAATGCTTGAAAAATGATAAATAAAAAACTCACAATACCTTAACATGCATACCAAACATAGCTTAACTTCACACACAACTTAACTTAATCTCTACACCAAACAACGATCCGTTTAACTTAATCCAACTTAACTTAAAATGTTCACCAAACATAAATTAACTTAACCACAAATTTAACTAAACACTCAATTTAACTTAACCCCTCTTAAATTAACCATAATCATTGCACTAAACATGACCTAAGGGACTATGAAGCAGTTTTCCTATGATTCTACCAGCTTCACTCTAACTAGTCATCTTGATACATCTCATACTTACCTGGTAAAAAATTACAATAATTGTGAGTACAATTATACTTAACATGAACCCTAACCGAGAAATAAAATGCACACTCTAACTATACAAGTAAATACATGAACATCTAACTCAATATATTGCAGCTACCACTTTGGTCATGAAGTACGTTACACGACCTGAAAATAGGCACATATTTTCCTTGTGAGGCCTCTAGTGCACTCACCCAAATGCTGCCACATGAAGTACGTTACATGACCATCAGCGGGACACTACAATTAATCAATCTTTCAGGGTTCAACTTAGCCTAACTAGCTCTAGATAACATCAAGGAAATGTGTACTAACGCCAGTGATTTTGGATAGCCATCCACTTGACACTCAATGCATGTACGCATACAATGTACACTATTACAAACCAATTAGTGTGTGAGCCTATAGAGGCTTCCCTGATCCATGTTCACATGCCTAAATAGATTTGAGAAATATGCGCACTAAACACAGCTGGTGGAGGCTTTAGCCAGCGATTTGATACGTTCATCGCATGAATCTAAGAACTCTCGCATAACAGACTTATACAATGATCAGAGTTCTGCCTTCAACATGCAATAAACTAGGCATCAATTAGGGAGGCATGTTACATCACATCTTCAACTGTTAGAGGGAGAAAATCTATCTTATCTCTAACCATGAGGGTGGCATGATTCAACACATTTTTTACAGCCTCTAGATGGTGACACATAACATTACTATATAGGTTATAACATGCTTAAACAATAAAGCAAACCATCATAACAAGATACTACACGTCACAAAATAGGCTGCCCAACATACTAACAATCATTATATAAAACACATGTCATCTCAGAAAATAATGCATACAACAGGTTCAACAACACTAAACATTCAGGACATTTAATATCATAAGTAATTGTACACTAATAACGAACATACAAACATAAAACTTATGAGTTCATCAAAAATAATAGCAGGCATAAACAAGATTGTGTACATGGTCCACAAAACCCTTCATAAGAAGTCTTTACCTAAAAAGTACTATAGAGCATCCCCAACAAGTTTCAAGAAAATGCCATAAAATCCTACATAGAAAAACCTAGCAAAAACACACAAATTCGATCTCAAATAACTAAACAAACCCCAAAAAGTAGATTCGGGATGTTGAAATAACCAAAAGGGGTAGAAGTTAGAAGATCAACATTCAAACCGAGGTAGCGACTCGTGAGAACGATAGCGGTGGCGTGTAGAATCAACAGAAACTCAACATGCTATCAACAACGCTTAACAGATAAAAAACATGGGGAGAACAACGAATATCCAGTAGCAGACACAAAGCTAACAAGTTAATGACACGTGACGTGCATACAATGGACCCGATGCAGGCAACTATGACATGGACATGTGACAGTGATAGATTGCCTACGACTACGATGCTGAAGAAGACAACGACGCGGTTTTACAGGAAATCGGGTAAAAACACGTAGTAGCTCATAGCTAGTGGCCTAATCTATCCAAACTAGGACGAGACACATAACAAAATTTGGTTGTGTGGCACAAATTCCTATGACAATGCTGATGAGGAGGCTTCTAAGGTTTGGGAAGGGTTAAATTTTGAAACAATGATTACATAATGACTGTATAATGACTAGAGGTTAATGATTATGTTTTCTCTTTTTAATGATTACGACGTCATTCATTTCCATTTTTTCTTATTTAATGTTTTAAAATAGAAGAAATTACTTAGATACCATGGACCAAAAATTATCAAAATATCCTCACTTAGTCACTTAATTACTTCCATAGAGGTAAAATATTCAACTTACCCTTAATTCTAAACCCGACCAAAAGCTAAATTAAACTAAAATAACTATAAAAACTTACTTGAAGGATTGTATCGAAGTACAAATGTCATATGTGTTGGGAATGATGGGGTGAGAGTATGCAATATTAATGTGGTGAAAGCATGTAATTCAATTAATTAACCATTAATTAATTAGTTTAAGGTACATGCAAAAACCCTAAAATTTAAAGACTTACATTGATTGACTCCTTTATAAATTTTGGTAGGTTTTTATTGTGAGTAGGATGGACTATTCCTATGGTCAACTAGAACAATCGCCTCTAATATTCCAAGCAATGGCTCCTTACTAACATTGAATGCCTGATGGAAAATCTTTTAGAGAAAAGAGAGCTAGAAGAATTTTGTCATAGGTTTGACAATTTATATAGGAAAGAAGTCTCAACGTTTGAGAGGGCATTTGTAACAGCCCAAAATTTTACTTTCGACCCTTAAAGGTTAGTTTTTGAACTTATTAAGACTCCTAAGAATTATTTTTAATTTATTTTTATTTTTATTTTTTGAGACTTAAATAAGTCACGTCTCTAGAATGATAAAGTTGAAAATTAGAAAAGAAGGTTTAAAATGTAATTTTTAACATTAAGGGTATTTTGGTTATTTTGCAGCTAATTTGGACATATATAAGGACAAACAACTTTTTTAGTTCATAACACACAAATCATTCGTCATCGAATTCTACATTTTTTCTAACTCTAAGAAGACTTTTTCCTTCATTTTTCGACACCATTGCACACTAATTGCATGCATTGATAGCTGCCGATAGCTGCTTGAGTTTTCATGCAACCGGTAACGAACATGGATCAAGAGCTGTCGCATGCCACCTTCGAAATTGGCGCCATTCTACCGAGCTCAAAGCCAATCAGTGCTTGCGCTTATTTTCTATGTCGACAGTACCACTGATCACCACTGATGTGTCAATTCATGTCTCGCACTGCATCACTCCGAGGGGACCTAGCCACACCAAAGATGTCACAAGTCACCGCCATGTTGGATCTTACATCCGAGGAAAGATCATCAATCCGAGCCTCCCATTTTGTCACCCGAGCTTGCAGTTCTTGTCACCCGTGCATTTTATTCGCATGCCCTGCCATTTTCATCAGAGATATTTTTCAGGTAAACTATTTTAGGAACTTTTGATGTTCTAAGTTCCTTTTTATAGTATGAGGTGCTAATTCTGAATCGTTAATGTTGTTTTGGCTCAATTTTAGTGGATAAGTCCTTGAGAGCTACAATTTGAGTTCTTGGAGCAAATTAAGTGAATTTTGGCCAAGGTTAGGGACTCATTACCCTAGCTTAAGTATTGTAGTTAATTATCTTGTAGTTAATTATAAGCATGATATAGGTTATAGTCGGCTCTACAATGCTGATTCTTGATGAATTGTTAAGAACGATGTAACTTTTTCATGTTGATGCCCATCTTGTTTGACTTATATGTTTTATCGAGTTGTAATGTAATTCCATGTTATATAAGCATGTTAGTTATTACACAAGATGTTCTATTTATGCAAGTATGTTATAATGTTATGCCATGTTAACATGTTGTAATGTTATGCTATGTTTACTTTATTATAAGACCTGGATGGTAATCGAAATCCATAGGATACTGAAGCATAATTCATCATTCATTATAAGATATGGTAGGTAATCACTCATTCATGATACCCTGGTATGCTATCTACTACATTGGAAAACCTGGTAGGTAAATCACATTACAAGTGATACCAAGGCATATCGTTTATTATTATAAAACCTGATAGGTAATCATATCATATATGATACCCAAACTTTCTATCTCTATCTTCATAAGACCAAGCACATAAACATGACCTACATGTTACCCCAATATCACTATCCATTTGATTATTTGTATTCATTGATGTGTTATATCATATTCATGCTTATACTAATCCTGAGCTAAGGATCCCTTACTGAGTTTAATAGTTCAACACAGCAAAAACTCACTTGTTAAGGGTTAGTTTACTCATGCTTCTAGGGTAAAGACCTAGATGAGACTCTAGTCTAGGTCAAGTCTTTGTTGTATTCTCACTATGAGATGAGATGAAAATAAGAGCACATAAGACCTCTATTTAAAGCCTTTGGATGACATGAAAACTAGGCAAGAATAATATCTTTTAATATCTTATACTAAAAGATATTGAAGAATATCTTCTTAAATATTTATCTAATAAATATTTGACTCTTCGTTCCTTTTTAAATGATGGATTCGAAAATCTTATCCACTCTCTCAGGGAGACGAAATTTCCTTACCATTTATGGGAGATATTCAAAATTTTCAACATATCTAATATGTTTGTTTATTTTTTTAAATTGATATTCAATAATATAAATATATTCAATATATTATTTATCCCATTTAATAACTATTAATTCTCATTAAAATAAATAATTATCCAAAAATTATTATATTAATTAATATATAATATATATTAATTAATTCTTCATAATATTTATCCAATAAATATTAACTTATTAATGTATCAAATATATTAATATTTAGTTTAATTAAACTAATGCGCCCTATAATTATCCAATAATTAATCTAGTTAGTTTGCACAATTCAAACTAACACTCTAACTGAAACAATGTACTAGAAAATATGAGCTAGCTCGAGGAACGGTAGACCTATAAGCTGAAAGTTAAAAGACTCATGATCCAATCCGTATTTGTTAACGACAGGCTTATTATTCATGTGCTGAACTCGTCGCATTATTGAACAAGTTATGTCCACGGATATAATTGATTATCTGTCATATAACTATTAACGAGATTGTTCGTAATTCACAGCTGGAACAAGAAATTTGCTACAACCTATGATTGTATCTTTCTCCTTTAAGCGCAACTAGCTCTTCTAATGAACAAGTTGTTCATGGTCTCGCTGATGCACATCAAAAGATGCTTTCATAAAGTAGGAGTTCAATATTCACTTAGAATTAAGATCATACTAGCATATGATCATCCTAATGAAATACTTGATCAATATCTATAATAGAATTATTAGATAGATCATATTATTTCTAGTCTAGTCTTATGAAAATACTCTTTTTGCATAGGAACCCCCATTAACATGTCTTCACATGAAGAACAAGGATTAGTTGTCTACAACTATTGCAAAACGGGCAGTACCAGTACTTACACTCAGACTTATGCGCCCAACCTTAGTCCATATATGACGATTTAGGTTATTAACTTGGAACTAGATCCACTTATATGTTCCACATACTTGTCCAAGTGTTCATCTTAATAATCATGGACTTATTGTTGTTAATACAATTAATGCAATTGAGTTGGATGATGTTTATAATTTAAATGTACAATTAATGAAAATAATAGCTTTTTATTAATAACTGAAGGACATTAAATGTCATACATTAAATGTTTGTTCTTTAAATTACAAACTATAGACATTTATGACACAATCCCTACAACATATATACACACGTGCATGCACGTACAAGATCTCTTAATAAGACAAAAGAAGTATAGCTCAATTGATATCGTGATATATTATCTTATAAGGTATCTATTTCAAATTCTTCAATTTCTGTAGTGTCTTAAAAAATGAATTAATAAGATATTTTCTTAATGTATTAATAAAAAATAATTTTAATTTTCAAAAAAGAAACAAAAAATAAAAATCATTTACTCACAACATAGATAAGTTAGGTTTAATATAATATTATATATTAATTTTTAGTTTATTCATTCTAAAATTTTGTGACTATGAATTGACTTTTGGAGGAGACATGAAATTCATCATCTTCACCTGCAAAAATAATTCAATCGTGGAAAACTTTAAGAAGAAAACTTCTCTACACATGAATGTGTAGAGGAGATGATACGAATCCAATCAACGATCCATTACATGTACCGGAAGGCCCTATTACAAGGAGTAAGGCAAAGAAGATTCA
>JBBMEG010066031.1:0-12230 GCA_037832605.1 Cyclanthera cordifolia
AAAACTCCATTTCTTCCCAAAAACTCCATTTTTCACCCGAAAACACCATTTCAAAAACACCCATTTCATTTTTTTCGCGCAAAATCAAGAAGAGCAAATCAACATTCAATGTTCTAATAAGTTTAAAATAGTTTCTGAATAAGTTTAAAATAGTTTCTAATAATTTTTTTTTTCTCTTTTCCGGCGCTTTGAATGTTCTCTGTCCTCCATTTTTGTGTCTCAACTCTATTCCCGATACAAAATTTCTCCTCTGCTTTGTAAATATGAAACCATTAAGTTTGAGTTTATTTTTTAGTAAGGAAGCATTATATCTCTCGTGTATAAAGGGCTTGAACACTCCGTTGATATTAGCTTTATAACTAAAGCCCTCAGTGATGATCAGTAGATGGTGATTTTAATTATAAAAATAAGAAAACTTACTATTATTAGTAATAATAGAGGATCTTGGCGATGAAGTTAAAGATGAGTTCAATCTATCCTGATGTTGTATAAAAATAATTAAGATGATCTACACACTGATTGATATAAGAGAAATGAGTTATTTATTAGTTACTTCTAACAAGTTAAGATTTTCCCTGTAAATATTGTAACACTAATGGTTACAACAATTTCATGTGTATTTATATCAAAAATACATTTACAGTTTATATTCTTTTTGTTATTAGAAGGATAGACTCACATCACACACGTCTTCTCTCTCTGTTTGTTTTTTTGTTTTTTGAAAAAGAACAACTTCATTCAACTACCAACAAATTCAAAAATCCACCTCTACGGAGGAGTCAATGTCAGCGGTAGATTCCTCCTAAAAAAAATACACATTCCACAACAGGCAGGAGTTAAAAATAGAGCAAAACATGAACGAAGATGAGCAATCCACCACCCTATTACAATTTCTAGTGACATTAAGAAAACTGAATATCACCAAGCTTAGAAACCAAGCACCAAATATCCTCAATAATACTTCTGAACTCTATCATATCATTCCTCCCATCGACCACTGCTTTAAACACCACCGGCGAATCTGCCTCGACTATTATTAGAGGAATCCAGGGAATCTTGGCATTAATAATAGCTTCCAATCCATCCTTTATTGCCATCCCCTCCAGCATCTTCACAAATAAGTTTTTGACCCCCGTCTTCCACCCGACCAGCTTTGGAATACCACACCAATCACAAACAATCCACCCTATTTCCCTTTCACGTGAGGCAGGACAAAAAGCAGCATCAGTGTTAAGCTTCCAATAGTTGCGTGGAGGAGCTTTCCAACTCTTCACATCCAACTTGATCCCAATGACCTTTCCCTATTGATTCCCTGTAGACACCACGCATAATTTATTAATATTTTTGTCAATCAATTCCAGGAGCTTATGGACATCAATGGGATAACTATTATCAATAACCATATTTCTGAAATACCATAAGCTCCAAATAATAATTAAAATGTTATCAAATTTCTCTTTCCCACAATGGGAGAGGAATCTATCCAAAAATTCAATACCCGACTCGGCACTTTTGAAAAACCTGCAAAAGTTAGTAAATAATGGGAAAATAAGCCTCCAAGCAATAATATAATACTTGCCGTCTTTCAGGATATGAATATTGGACTCCTTCCTTTTACTGCACAATGGACACCCCACAATAATATCATATTCTCTTTTATAGATGTTCCATCTCGAAGGAATCGCTTTGACAATTACACTCTAGGCCCTGATCTTAATTTTTCGGGAGATTTTAACATCCCAAAACTTGTTCAAAATGGTGTGATAACCTGAATCCTCTGACAACAAACAATTCATACTATTATACAGTCTACAGCCAAGGTGATAGACACTTTTAACAAAAAAAAAAACCATTATCACTCTTATTCCACACAATTCCGTCCTCCACAACCAAATCCCCTAGAGGGGTGTTAAGAATTATAGGTGCATCAACAGCGCAAAAAATAGAGTCAACAAGCCCTTCTCTCCACTTATGACGATCATCAATCAACTCAACAACCAATTTTTCACCCTACTCTTCTTTAATCCCATAAGCGTAGTGGTTGCCAACTCGCCGAATTCAAAGGTCACTCCCTGGATTATCCTGCTCCCTTTTCCAACCTGCTATCTATAACCCTTCTCAAAAAGATATCGACCCTATAAAATGCTACACCAAGAAAGCGTAGGGTTATTTCTCATGTGCGCTCTCAGAAAGTCACCATCATTAAAATATTTGGCTTTCGACACTCAGCTTAATAAACAATCTGGATTTCTCAAGATCCTCTAGCTATGCTTAGCCAAAAGAGCTTGATTAGGCAGGTTAAGGCTCCTGAAGTCCAGCCACGATTACTCTTGCTCCTCTCTATCTTCTTCCAATTCAACCGGTGCATTTTATGCTTATTATTCTCCTCCCTCAACCAGAAATTAGCACACAAATTTTCCAGATCCTTATTGAAGGATTTAGTTAATCTAAACAAGCTCATCGTATAGGTTGGAACAGCTTGTCCAATCGCCTTAATAAGCACATTTTTACCACCTCTTGAAAGAATTCGCCCTTTCCAAGCTTGAAGAAATTTTACTAATCTACCTATAACCGCTTGAAAAAGGGTATTTTTATTTTTATTTTTTTCAATTCTGAGACAATATGCCCGAATGAGTTCCAAAGTTATTGTCATTAACCTTAACCTCTAAATTTTGGCTAAGTCTTTTTTGATTTCCAAGGCCAATATTACCACTAAATAACACCGAAGACTTATCAAAATTCAAAAGCATTCTCAGAACACATTAACATCTCATTAACTTTTAAAACATTCAGCAAAGAAAATATGCGAAATGGACGAAATATAATTATTAATTTTAAAACATTTAAAATAGTTTAAGAGAGCTTCCCTGTTGGGCAGATAAGACAAACCATCCACGCAGATAAGAAAGAGATAAGGTGACAACAGATCCTCTTGCCTCAGGCCTCTTTATGTAACATGTCAAATTTTTCCTTCCTCTAAAATTAAAGGTCCATTTTTTGGACTCACCGAGTTTTCAGAGAATTTGTTTTAAATTAACTTTGGCTTAAAAGTACTTAAATAAGTTAAAACATAATAGGGGTAAAGTTGGAATTAAGAAAATGTGCCTAAAAGATTAATTTTAGCCTTAGGGGAAATTTAGTAATTTTTCAAGCTTATTTTGGACTTATATATAAAGACAAAGCTATCTTTTTAGGTGAAATCATTAGAAAACCATTACTGCCTTATTTTCTGTTATTTTTACGAAGTCCAAGACTATAACTGCCGATAACCCTACTCCGCTAATCATTCCCTTATATTTTTTCATGCGCCATTGACCACTGAATCTGTTAGTGTTGTTTTTTGTGTTATCGATTGAAGACTGTGTAGCCGCCGGCGAGAGTAAACCAAAGACAGCCACGTCGGGCACCTTCATTCGCCCCCAACTCGTAAAGAACGTGCAACCAATCAGCGTGCGTGTTCGCCTGCACACTCGACACCGCCTACAAGCTCAGTGAGTGTCAGTGTCGACGCATTTTGAAAACCAATCCAAAGTTACGTTTTGGTCGCCCGAACCTGACGATGAGTCTTTCGAGTCTGAGTTCCACCAATTCGCTCGCACCACGTGTCTATTTTTTGCAGTAGTTATCCCCTATGTGTGAGATTCACGCTCCAGCGACCTTCTTTTCATGTGTCAGCGTTCGTCTCTATCGTTCGGGCACGCACCGAAGCTGACCTCGCCCAAAAGTTTTAGATACTTATTTTTGGGTAATTTCGATGCTCTAAGTCTTATTTTGATGGTTTTAGGTGCTATTTCTGACTACTTAACCTTGTCTCGGCCAGTTTTTGTTGGGGAGACCACTAAGAGTTGTAGTTCGAGTATTCCTAAGCATATTTAGTGGAAATCGACCAAGGTATGTGGAACATATTCTTAGCTTAGGTTCTTGTAGGTAATTATAAGCATGACTAAGATAATTTAGGTGTAATAAATTGATGTTCTAAGTTATGTTCTATGATTGGTACTTGCTCTGTTTGTTGAATAATTATGCCATGTTATGATGAATATATTTTGGTGAACTGCCCTAGAGATTCATGTTGCTGCCTCTACACCAACCCATGATTCTGCGACACATATTATATATGTTGCATATGTTATTCTGTTGGTTAGCACGTTGCATCCATTAACATCATGAGTATATATTACGATGAAAGCCCACATTCAATAATTCACAATAAGATCTGTTAGGCATATTCGGGATTCCATAAAGCTAAGGCTACAATCAATTCCTGTTGAAGACCCATGTCGCCATGACAACAGTACTCATGAAGACCCGGGTTGGCATAGCCCTATTAGGATTGCCCGACAATACTATCTATGAAGACCTAAGTTGGCATAGCCCTATTTTGGGTTGCCCTGACACTACTACTCATTAAATTCATCATGTGTTATCAAGCATTTGCTTCCACTTATCTTATTCATACTTATATTGATCCCAAGTTAGGGATCCTTACTAAGCTAACTACTCACCATTTTCTCTATAGGCTTCAACAAGTATGCACGGGCTTTATCAGGATTGTTGATCAGGAGTTAAAAAAACCATGGGATGTCGTGTCATACATTCATTTATGTTATTTTTTTGCCTGCATTAATTACTATTGTAGAGGCATGTGTTTGTTTGTTTAACTTTCTATCTTGCTTATAATTTAACAACCTGGAACCCTGTTTTCATTGGATTCATTGAACTATTTAAGGTTTTTATTTAAGAAAGTATTTATTGAGCATGTCTTTAATTTAAACGTCATTTTTACTCATGCATCTAGGCCTCTATTCTAGATGGGACCCTTATCGGGGTCGGGTCTTTACAGTTTATTTAGTGTTAACAGTCATAGATTCTACAGACTGATTTACATTGTGAGTTGTTGAGTCCCATGGTGTTCAGCTGCCGATCACCACCAAAAAACCAGATTGAGTTAAGGTTAAAAGCATAAGTAGTAAATTGAGAACTAATAAAATGTTATATGTGTTGTTGTACATGCTACTATGATATACTGTAAAATATCGTGTTGTTATTTGTTATGATGTGTTGTGTACTGCCTGAAATATCTGTTAAACTTGTTAAATGGGAGGAACTGAGAGATTGAGCTTCCTTGCAGCCATCGACAATGTCTGACTGAGTTACTCGTAGCTTTACTAGTCGAACTGGTCGAGGTGGGCGTCGAGGAGCTCGATTGCCAGTTGTCCTTAGGAGGACTAGGACGAAAAGTCGGCGGATTGAGCCGTCAGCAACCCCTTAAGTAGAGATGTTGATAGTCCCCAGGCTGAGCTTCGAAGCTTTAGCAATCATCCAATTGATGATTTAGGGCGCAATCTAGGGAGTTTTCGTCGTAGTGTAGGCGACTACACAGAGGAAGAATGCCCCTCAGAAGGAAGAACATAAGGTTAGCTCAACATTAGTAGGTCACACCCAGCATCAGGAGCACACCGCTGCAGCGCTCAAATATGGTATAACATCCCCAACAGTAATAGTAGTTGCACAGGCGCATACACCAAATCTAACTCCTGGCGAGTCAGTTGACACGAGGACAATTCAAGGTGTTTCAGATAACACCAAGATAATTAAAGATTGTAAAAAATTTGACCTGAAGAACTTAGATGTGTCTTCTATGGACTTGTTAGTAGTCGAGGATTGGTTATCACATATGGAGGACATTTCTTACCATATGAAGTGCCCTTTTAATCAAATGGTGAGATGTGTCGCCTTCGTGATGCACGATAAGGCCAAATAATAGTATAAGTAGGAAGTGAAAAGAAGATCGTCTATCAAGTTGCCCATGAACTGGAAGAAATTCAAGATAGCATTCTTCGACATGTACTTGACTGACGCCAATAGGCAAGAGAGGATCACTGAGTTCACCAATATCCACCAGGGTCGAGATACTGTTATGGAATTGAGAGACGATTAACAAATTGCTGAGGAGTTGCTTCTAACAGAAAATCAAAAAAATCAGGCACTTCACTAATGGTCTGCATCCGATAATCCATGGAGATGTTGAGTCTTATAAACTTAAGACCTTTAGGGAATGTGTTTCCTTGGCCAGAAGCCTTGATAAGAAGTTTAGAAGCTAAGCGTATATCCCTGGTGAACATGTATCCAACCCCAGTTATAAGAGGAAGTTTGGGCTTTATATGTCAACTGGACATGAGATCTATCACAAGAAGAAATCCTTCAGCCACACTCATGATCAGTAGAAGGGCAAAGGGTCGTGACTGTGCCTTGAAGGCTAGCAGATTGTTGATTACTGAAGCGTGGATTTCTTAGCATCAATATCCGGTGAGGAGAAGACCAAGTTATCGGTGGATGTAATGCCAGTGGTTAGAGATTTTATGGATGTGTTTATAGACAAGTTGCCAGGGTTGTTACCCTCCCGAGAAGTTGATTTTTGATATAGTAAGAGCTTGATACTATCCCTATTTCAAAAGCGCCTTATAGAATAACCCCGTAGAGTTGAAGGAACTGAAGTTTCAGCTGAAAAGTTGATCAATAATGGGTTCATTTGACATTTTGTGTCGTCTTAGGGAGCCCTAGTGTTGTTTGTTAAGAAGAAAAATGGTTCTATGCAGTTATGTATTGATTATCAAGAGCTAAACAAGGTGATAGTGAAGAATAGATATATGTTGCCTAGGATCGACAACTTGTTTGACCGATTTGTGCTTTGGATACTACTAATTGAGAATCAGAGAGGAGGACATTCCTAAGACAACATTCAAATCTCGATATAGACACTGTGAGTTTATGGTCGCTCGAACCAGCTTTGTCTCCCAAACTTGACGACACATCTTCCGAGCCCAAGTTCCTCTAATCCGCATGCGCCACACATCAAGTTTCTGCAGTAATGCTCTAGCGACCTTCTCTTCTGCGTCGCCATCGTCGTCTAACCTCGCTAGAAAATTTCTGAATACTCTTTCTAAGATAACTTTAATGCTCTTAGTTCGATCTTGATGGTTTTAGGTGCTATTTCTGACTCCTTAACTATGTTTTGACCAGTTTTTGTTTGGGAGACCTATAGGAGTTGTAGTTCAAGCATTGTTAAGCGTATTTAGTGGAAATCGGCCAAGGTAAGGAGAACATATCCTTAACTTCAGTTTCCGTGGATAATTATGAGCATTTCTAGGGTAATTTCGGTGCAATAAATTGATGTTCTAAGTTGTTTTCTATGATTGATACTTGCCCTATTTGTTGAATAATTATGCCATATTATGATGAATATATTTTGGTGAACTATCCTAGGGATTCATGTTAGGCTAGCATGTTATATATGTTGCACAAGTTATTTTGTTGGTTAACACGTTGCACCCATTAGCATCATGATTATACATTACTATGAAAGCCTACATTCAATAATCCACAGTAATACCTGGTAGGCATATTCGTGAATCAATGATTCCCAGGCTATAATCAATTATCTATTGAAGATCTGGGTTGGCATAGCCTTATTAGAGTTGCCCCGGCTACACTACTCATGAAGACTCGAGTTGGCATAGCCCTATTAGGGTTACCTAGGCAAGGCTAACCATGAATACTCGGGTTGGTATAGCTCTATTTAGGGTTTTCTCGGCACTAATACTCATTAAATTCATCATCTGACATCATACATTTGTATCCACTTATCTTATTCACGCGCAAGTTAACAACTCTCCCTTTTCTCTATTAGCTTCCACAGGTACGCACGAGTTTTATCAAGAAGGTTGATTAGGAGCTGCAAGGCCCATTGGATGTCATGTCATACTTTCATTTCTATTACTTATTTGACTGCAGTAATTATCTGTTTAGAGACATGTGTCTGTTTGTTTTTATCTTGCTTATGATTTAAGAACAAAGTACAAAATTTTCATTGGAATTATTGAACTATTCAACGTTTTCATTTCATGAAGTATTTATTTAACACATCTCTAGTTTAAAGGTCTTTTTTACTTATGTATCTAAGGTAGAGGCCTAGATGTGACCGTTGTTTGGGCCAGACCTTTACAGTTTGAGTAGAAAATCGCCAAAATGCGTGTCATTGATGATCACCGAATGATTTACAGAAGAGATGCAATTCTGCACTTTCTTGATCCAGTTTTCACTAAAGCCCATTTGAATCATCATGCCGAACAGGAGACCCCATTTCAACCTATCATACACTTTACTCATATCGAGCTTAAAGGCTACCCAACCCTCTTTACTAATTTTTTTGCTTATATAACGAATGAATAAACTCAAAACCAATAACTATGTTATTCATGATAAGTCTACCAGGAACAAACCAGCTTGGTTAGGAGAGATAATCTTATCCAGACCCACCTTCAACCTATTAGCAAGAGCTTTATATATGATTTTATAAATAGTGTTACACATGCTGATAGGCCGAAAGTCCACCATTCTAATCATATTAGAAACTTTAGGAATAAGAGTAATTAATGTTTTAAAATTTCCAAGCTCACATTGATCATTAAGAACCCCTAGGAAAACCCTAATCACATCATTCTCGACAATATCCCAATACTTTTGAAAAAAATATAGTGTTAGTCCCATCAATTCGATGGGCCTTAGAAGGGCTCATACTGAACAAGGCTCTTTCCCTCTCCCCTCTATCAAAAGGTTTATCTAACATGATCACATTAGACTCATAGATTTCCTCTCCACCCCCATACAAAATTCTGTCTTCCGCCTTACAATCTCTAAAGCTTTAAAAATACTTAGAAAATAATCACGCCAACTTTAGCATCATCCTTCTCCTCATAGACCCAGGTCTTGTTGGGACCCATAATTCTATTAATTTTGTTACACTTTTTCTTTTGAGAAGCTTTCGTACGAAATCACTCAGTGTTTTTATCCCTCAACATCAGCCACTCTTCCCTATACCTTTGCTTCCTAAAAACTTCCTGAAGTAACCCATTTAACCCTAACTCCAACTTGATTCCACTCCCTTTTCCCTCCCCATTAGACAGGCCAACTCTTTTTCCTTTTCAACAATAACATTTTTAATACTCCCTTCAAGCCTAGCTTTATTCCAAACCTCCAACTCTTTTAAACAACCTCGCACACGATCAAAAAGGTTGTTGGCAGAAAACCCCCCTCTATTTAACACCTTTTTGCACTCCTCAAACTTATTCCAACTATCCTCAAACCTAATAGGCTCTTACATGCCACCACTCCCTTACTTTCACACGCCATCCAAGAAAACTAAGTAGAGATACGTTTATGATCAGAGTGATGGAAATTTTAAATGCTCAATAACAATTTTAATAGATTTAGATATAAATAAAGGATTAGCAAAATACCTGTTCAACCAAAATCTAGGGACGTCCCACAATCTTTTATTTTAATCCACATAAATTGATCACTAGAGAAGCTAAGGTCAATGAGCGAGCACTCATTTAATGCCTCACAAAATCGCACCACATTTGATTGGAATCTAGCCGAGCCAAACATCTGATCCTCATCATATAGGATTTCATTGAAATCACCTCCAATGATCCATGGATGATTCAGAGCTTCTCCTAGTCTAACTAGTACATTTGAGGAATCTTTCCTTTTTTATAAAGACGAGATTCTCATAAAAACTAGTGAACCTCTGTCATTCCAACTAATTTTTGATGGAGACATTAATTTGACGAGCTGAAAAAGAAGAAACAATAACATTCAAAGTAGAGTTCTAGAACAAAAACAAGCCTCCACTATGTTTGATACTAGGAACACAAAAGCAACGGTCAAACTTTAATAGCACCTTCAGCCACAATATCCTTTTCACCACACTCGAATTCAAAAACGAAAGCCAACATCAGTTTTACTTTAAACCCTTCATGACGAGCTGCTCAACAGGCTCGAGGGTTGAAAATCCTCGAGCATTCCAGCATAAGATACTCGTTGCATCCAACGAGATTGTCAGGCAGCCAATGTGTTTGCTTTTGTTACTGATCCTCTCTCCATTAATATCCCCATGCTCATGAACAGCTCACATTAGCCTCAATTCTTCGTCACTGTTCACCTTTAACCAATGTAATTTCTTTCAACATTATTGTTTCCAGGGGGTTCAACATCACATCTCACCGTAACCCCTTGCACCCTTTATCCTGGTCAATAGAAACCAAATTTTCTACACTAGTGTTTAAAGCATTACCAATATTACCCGATCCACTTGCCCAATTTATCAAGACCGGTTCTCCCACTAGCTGGTTATTAGTGGCCTAACACCATTCAAATTAGCTATTTTATGATATTTATCAACTTTTCCAGTCCATTACGTACCCTCTCCTTTCATGTCAACACTCTACAAACTCATCACAACCTTTATGGCGTGTTTACCCTAGGGATCAAAATAACACCGATTGTTGAAAGTGAATAATAAGCTTTGCACAAACAATGTGAGGTTTTTTGTAGCAAAGGCCTACATTCTTATTCCTAACAGCATCTACCTAGTTTCTATCAAGGTCTCTAAATCACCTAGGCTCTAAATCACCTAGGCCCTATCCTATGAGCTTGTGCACTGCAATGTACTTGATAACTCTTTTGTATATAAATAGTTCATAGTACGAAGTTGTAAAAAAAGGGTGAAAGCATGAGAATACTTTACAGTTGAAATAAAAACAAGAACTCACCTGGTTCGTTGGCTCCGTGGACGTAGGCTCATTAATGTCGAACCACGTAAATCGTTTTTGTTATCTCTTCTTTCTCTTCCTCTTCATTTTAAATATTGTTCTGTTTTCTCTTTGCTCGTTTCATACATTCAACCAGAGTCATGACAAAAGAAAAGAAGAAGAAACATTAGTAACAAGTTTGTTTTAAAACAAGAAAGAAAGGAAAAACTAATTCACAAAGTAAAGAACGTTACCTTTAAAGATTCTCGCCTAGAATCTCAGCTAGGAAGAAGTCAAGAAACTCAAGTTGTACAACGATTACAGTAAGCTACTACTATAATAGTCACAAAGAGGGAAAAAGTGCGAGGAAGCAATGATCCAAGTGATGAAATCTTGGATCGTCACTGTCGCCTAAGGATAACAGAGTTTGGGAGCAAGATGGTTAAAGCTGATCGACCAAGGTTCAGGTGAAAAAATCACCAGACCCTAGCCTTCTCTAGACGAGGAAGAAAAGAATCCATCGAATGAACAACACAGTGAACGGAGAGGGTTTTGTTCGTCGGCCGCAGTGGAAAGCAACGTGTACATCATGCTGACCAAACCGACAAGGTGAACACAACGAATGGCAACATCCTAGCCTTTCGTTTCCAAGCCCATGATAAATCTCAGCCCTCTATTTCAAAACTGGTTTGAGCTATACAATTGAACCGGTTCAACCAGCCAGTGAACCAAACCAAACAATTAAAGATAAGTGGGCTTTTAATTCAAATTTAAATGGGACATTTTTATGTTATGCTCTTTTGCTCACTCTTTTATTTTTACACCGATTAAGTTGATCCCTAAAAAATTCACATTTGGCACACAGTTTAAGCCTAGACCTCGCTCCGATCAAACTAACACGAATTTGACAGAGTAATACTGTTCAGATCAGCACAAATATCCATGCAGCTTTGTTTTGGTTTTTTTAATCTCTCGTTTCATTTCTCACCTCTCACATTTTCTCACTTTCCCAACACTCTTCCTTTTTCTATCCCTCCCTTATTTCAAAGTACCCATTTCTGCCAACGCTTGTTTTTTTTTTCTCTTTTAATTTTGTTTCAATTTGTAAAAGCTTTAACACTCATCTCGAAGGAGGAGGAGGAGGAGGAATTTTGTTTCTAATACTGTCTTATGTCAGGTAGTATATTAAACTGAATTTTATTTTGAAGACGAAATATATATTATTTTGTTACAATATGAAGTGAATATTATTTTGTTCAACTTGTTTTTTGTCGGGAAAAGAACCTTTATCTTCATGGTCGCGTAGTATAATGTATTATTGTAAATGTTAATTTATGTATTTGACAAAAAAAAAAAAAAAAAAATCAATTAGAATTAGACATTCATATTAGGTTGAAAAAATATTTAAATGCATAAAAGGTATAATTATTGCCAAAGAAAAAAAAAAAAATAAAGTTGAACATAGGTACAATTACTTTAAAAATGACAAATATAGGTTTATGTAATGCATATTTAAAATTTTATTTTATCCGCGGCATATAAATTGATTCCTTCTTTGAATTATGGATTCCATACTTGAATTACAAAATTTATAAAAAATTACTATACTTTAAAACCAATCCATACTTTATGAAA
>JBBMEG010066042.1:3388-13877 GCA_037832605.1 Cyclanthera cordifolia
ACGGTAGAAAACATGAATTTATTGCTTATAATAAGAAATCGTGCTATGATTATATGAGACCCCTAGTTAAAAAATAGATTTTGGAATATTAATATCTTATGTTTAAGGGCATGTTGGTAATTAACTATTATTTTCATGCTTAAATAGGGGTGTAGAGCCCTTGAAATGGACATGAAAATGTATGTTTAGAGTTAATCTTTGAAAGAGATTTTAGGAGAGTCCTAGCCCTTTCGAACGACTACGGAATTGTAACGTCTATCATTACCTTAATATATTGTCATTGTTTGTTAATATTCTCCGTGTTCTTTGTCTTGTGTGGCTAAGACAATCGGGTACTTAACCGATTCATCGTAGATAACCAAACTAATAAAAACACGTTAAAGAGACAAAACTCAAATGTAAATGGTTCAATACAGTAAAATCTTATGAATCAAACAATCTATTATATCTCCAACAAAATCATATAAATTCATACTAAACTTTTATCTTGATAAATAATTTTCCTAATATCTATGATCAATAAAAAAAAAACAACAACTTATCAGCCAAAAAAATAATTACAAATAAAGTAATTTAAAAATAGTTTGTTGCTTTGTCACCATTACTCATAAGGATTATCATCTACTTTCTTATTATAAAGTATTTATAATAATATTAATCATTATAATATAAATATTTTAAAATTTACCAATCTTTTGCAAGAAAGTATATCCAGTACAATTTTCTTAAAAAAAAAAAAAGAAAAAAGAAAAATCGGGCCTAAAATTGAATAGAAATTGGGCCGGAGGGTACCTTTCCCGCCATCAACCATTTCTCTCAACGAGCAAATCTAGGGCACATTCTTCCGCTCCTCATCGACGCTTCCATTGAAAGTAAGCTCCAATTCACTCTCTTCTCTGAACAAATTTCGGTTTCAATCACTCTTCTTTTCCTTATTGAATTTTACAGATCTTCAATCTTGATTGTTAGATGCATAATGCCCTAACTTCGCCAAGTTTAGTTGAGCCGACTAGCGAACGGAGTTTCCCTTTTCGCTCGTTGTAATATTTTTCATTTCTTGGATGTTTCAGGTTGATGTTCGTCTAATTTCACGGAGGAGCTGATAAAACACTGCTGCGATGGTAAATTTCAGTAGGAATAGCTAACTTAGAATCTTGATGGTTGTTGATTACGAAGTATAATGTGGTATTCGCGTCTTTTCTTTTGTTAGTCTGGAAGAAAAGAAACTGTTCTGGATTTGGCTAAGTTCGTGGACAAAGGCGTCCAAGTGAAGCTTACCGGCGGCAGACAAGGTTATTTATATTTATATGCTCATTGTATTACTGCTATTTCGATATTATTCATTTCTTTCCATTTAGTTTTGTTAGTTTTATTCATTTAGAAGTTTTAAGTGTTCTTGTGCTGCAATTTTACACCCTCTATTTGGTTCTTCCTGTTTGTACATACTACAAAAGTGCTATATTAACCTAATTTTTTGTTGACAGTTACGGGAACGCTCAAAGGATATGATCAGTTGCTGAACCTTGTACTGGATGAAGCTATAGAGTTTCTAAGAGGTAACTAATTTACTGGATACTGGAAGAATTGATGGTATTTGTGGAGTTTTATAGGCATATAGACTGAAAGCTCACGAGTACCTGTTAATAGCATTCATATCATTTTTTTCTTATTTATCATCGCATTCCATTGTACTATTTGTTAAGAGGTATAACGATGAACTCTCAAGACTGGCACTCTCCATCATCTGTTGGGGTTGAAAACTAATAAGAAAAAAAGACTTGCTGTGGATAATCATGGGCGCTTAGCTTGTAGTAATTAGAGCGATGAATCAGAAAGCTAAATTAATTATAAGAAAGAAGAATGATAACAGTTTGATATTAGACAAGTATATACATGAACTAAAATTTTAAATATAAGTAACATAAACAAGTGTATAGTTGTCTACTAGAATAAATGAAGTGTTTTTTGGTTTTTGTTTTTTGTTTTTTTTCTTCTTCTTCTTCTGTTGATTCAACTCATTTTATAACCATGTCTTTCATCTCAACCCCTCCACTCCTCTGGTGTCTCCAGTGAACATGATGGTTTTAGTTTCTCTTTTTGAAAAGTTGCATTTCTTTTCATGCTCTGTTGTCTATTGAAACTCCTATCGAACAAAATGAAGACTGCAGACAGCTATAGAAGGAGAAGCAAAGGATAAAGAAAAGTACCAAAGACTTGTGGGAAGACTTATTTATTAGTCTCATACTCGTCCTGATATAACCTTTGCTGTAAGTATGGTGAGTCAGTTCATGCACTCACCAGGTCCTATTCATTTTGAAGTTGATTATAGGATTCTGAGATATTTGAAAGGTACTCTTGGAAAAAGCATATTGTTCAAAAAACAGAGTCATCTTAATATTGAAATGTATACATATGCCGACTGGGCTGGTAGTACCATAGATCGAAGATTAACCTCGGGTTATTGCTCCTTTGTTGGAGGAAATCTAGTTACGTAGCGCAGCAAGAAACAAAGTATAGTTGCAAGAAGCAGTGATGAAGCCAAGTTTAGGGCTTTAGCTCTTGGTATTTGTGAATGTATATAGATAAAGAAACTCCTGGGAGAGCTTAAGTTTATCCATTCAAGGCCAGTACATATGTATTGTGATAATAAGGCGGCTATCTCCATCAATCAAAATCCTGTTCTTCATGCTAGAACTAAACATATTGAGTGATAAACACTTCATTAAGAGAAAATTGTAGATGGAACTATATATGTCACCTATATGCCGACTTCAGAACAAATAGCTGACATCCTTACCAAAGGGCTACCTAAGAGACAGTTCGATAAGATGGTAACCAAGTTGGCAATGGAAGATATCTTCATTCCAAATTGAGGGGGAGTGTCGGTTATATTAGTTTAATATTATTCTTGTAAATATAATAAGAAGAATATATCTTATTATATTATTTTCTTTATTTTTATTAGTTTCCTTTTCAAGGTAGTACTATTTAAGTAGCATGGTTGTATCATTATTGGTAGAGAGAAATAAAATAAATATTTTCTCCATATTTTTTCATAGATAAAAACAAATTTCAACTAAATCAGACAATGAGACAACAAGTAGACAACTTGTGCAAATATTAGTGACTTTCTTCCTCATATGCGATTCAATATTTTTTAATCACTTTTCCGCTGACCTTGTCAAGACAAGAAAAGGTATTCTTTTCTAACCAGTGTTAAAAAGTCCAATGTGCAATAAGACGCAATGGCCGTCGGGAGCCTGAGGCGCAAGGCACATGCTTTTTTACTTAAGGCACACTATATTAGAAAAACAAAATATATATATGAATATATGAACAATCAAAACACTTTCATGGAATAAAAAAACATAATATTATGAATATATACACGGTACATGAGTGATTCAAGTTATTTCAATACCTCAAAAATTTTATATCGTGCTTTGAATGACCTAGTAGGTAAAAGAGTAAAAAAAAAAATCACAAAAGCCAACAAGGAGCACGCCTTAGGGCTTCGAGAAAATGCCAAAAGGCACACTCCTTATTAAGCATGTTTGGCCTTGCCTTGCGCCTAGGCGCTTGAGTGAGCTAATCATGCGCCTATAATAGAGTCCGGCTTACAACCAAGTAACCCAGTTTCATTTAGTAAATCTATGATATATTTTCTTTGGTTTAATATAATGCCTGTCTTTGACCTTGCAAATTCCATACCCAAAAAATACTTTAATACTCCTGAATCTTTAATTTGAAACTCATTTGCTAATTTCTCCTTCAGTCCAGTCATCCCTACCTCGTCATCACCTGTTATAATGATATCATCAACATAAATTATCAGGACAGTTATTTTGTTACCTCTAGCATGCTTGTAGAACATAGTGTGGTCTATCTGACTTTGAAAAAAACTACAATTCGCTACTGCCTTTCCAAATCGTTCAAACCAGGCTGTAGGTGACTGTTTGAGGCCATACAATGCTTTTTTTAATTTGCAAACATTTTTGTTCCTATCATTAGTTAAGGTAAGATTGAAAATAGGCACTTGGCTTTTCGTTAGTGATTACAAATTTTACTTTCTCCAAAGTTAAAAAAAATCTTGGATGCGAACCATCGTGGGGTCCTTGTGGTCAAGGTTCTTAAGTAACTAAGAGGTGATGAGTTCTTTCCATGGTGATTACCTACCTAAGAATTAATTTATTGTGAGTTTTTTTGACATCTAAATGTTGTATGGTTAGGTGGTACGTCTTTTGAGAATAATTTTTTCTTTTTTGATAGGAAACAAGGACTTTCATAGATGAATGACCTAATGAGAATAGTCGAGATACGCTTAAACTGATTTTTAATTCCAAAATTCTCTTCACTTTTCCAACTAGTTAGTCGCATTTATATCTTTTGTAGTAATAATAGCCTTATACTTTTTTTAGGAAACAAAGTTTTCATTGAGAAATTATAGAGATATTAAAAAAAAAGGAGTGTCCAAAACAAAAGAATCCATAATAAGCCACTAATAACAAGCAACATAAAGTTGTCCTCAAGGAGTGACGCAGTTGTCAAAGGCTTGGATTTTGAAGGTGTGCTCCCCTCATGGTCCCAGGTTTGTGAATCACCAGTGATATTAATTTGTAGACACCTTCCGTATCTCTATTCTTTTGATGTCTCCCGGTGTTTTGCCTAGAGATAGGTGCGGTTGCTTCGATCTCTCGATTTTCAAAAGAAAAAAAAACAACAAAAAGTCTCAAGGAGCTAGAGCCTTGGGGTCTCCTAGGTTATGTTCTTTTGGAGGTTCTAAGTTCAAAACTCATGTTTGTGTTTAAATGTAAAATCTCTTGTTTTCTCCTGAACGATGGCCTTGGGACGGACTAGTGGAGCAAGCTCCATTGCGGTTATAAAAAATGAAAAAAAAAAAAAAAATCAACACCGTACAAGAAAACATCCAAATTCGACTTTTTATTTTTGTTCATTGCGAACGTCTTGGTATTAGTAATAAGGTATAATATTGTCATTTTACCTGTTCTCCTATTCATTGATGGTACAGCAGGAAATATCTGATATATTGTTCAATTTTTTTTACGTTTTCTGTAGATTCTGATGATCCATTGAAGACAACAGATCAAACCAGACAGCTTGGCCTAATTGTATAATTCTTACTATCTACGTATTTTCAATTTTGTTACATATAAAACAACTATGATTAGAGTCTTGAATACCATGAACAATTTATCATTATTCTTTTGCTCAGAGCATTGTTTTCTAAGCATGGAACTTCATTTTGACGATTGCAATTATCTGTGTTCTAGGCAGATTAGATGGCCATAATTAACATGAAAAATTTATAGGGTTTTTAGAGTGTATTTATTTTAAAAATTTTATTTTTTTTGTTTAAGGAAATCAACAATCATAAGATACTCTTGCTGAAACATCTCCTTTAAGAAACGGACGTTAGCTGATGTATTCTCTGGCTGAGCATGTTTCTATCCTTTGAATACATGTATATATTTGTGCATTGTGCATTTGTTCTTTTCTGCCATCGCTTGCACCGTGTTAAACTGACTTGCAAGCTTTTTATGCTACTGCTCATTCATTCTGATTTTCTTGTGTGCTTCACTCTTTTCTTTATTTTTTTGTAATTTTACCTGGGGCAAGGTTAGTTTATTTATTGTGAACAATTGGTTGAAATTTTGGAGGAAAAAGTGACTTGGCTATTCAAAGCATGCATGTGCAAAAAACAAGAGAAAATAAGAGGGGCGTTTGGGGAAGTGAAATGAGAATGATTATGAGAAGAAGGAGAATTAGAGAGAATAAAAAAAAAAAGATTATGGAGAGAATAATTATTTGTAATTAGAGTGAAGAGAATGGTTATTTGTGTTTGAGGGGAAGGTAATGATTATGAGTAAAATAAAATAATGAGTATGATGTGAGTGAAAAATACTTATAGGCAGAATAAAAAAATAAAATAGTTAGGAAGAGAAAAGAAATGTGTTTTTGTAGTAACACGATTATGGGGAGAATCATTCTCGATAACCCAAACACCGAGAATCATTCACATACTCATTGTCTCCACTTCATCTTGGTGGCCCAAACGCACTCTAAGAGCATGATTGGGGTGGTGGGAAGGGATGGGGAAGGGAATGGAAGAGATCCTTTCTACCGGTTGGCCTGCAGAGTTATGTCTCATCAATCAATAATTTACTCTTTCTTTCCTTCTTTTTTATCTCTTCACTTCCTTTTTCTTTTCCTTTCCTTTTTTCCGTAATCGTTATGTTCCAAGTGTTTTATAGTTCTATATGTCTTTTTTGTTCATAGATCCTTTTCTCTAGTAATGGCCACGATCCCGTTTGATCAATTTGTATACTATCCGCTGCAGGTTTGTAGGGGGACTGCTGTAATGCTTGTGTCTCCAGTTGATGGGACAGACGAGATTGCTAACCCCTTTCTCCAACCTGATGGGGCATAAATGTAATTTTGTTAACCCTAATTTTTCTGTTCACTATCTGAATATCTAGATTCACTATTTACTTTATGATTTCTTCCGTTCTTGTCTCTCTCTCTCTCTCTCTCAAACTACTGAGTTGTACATGGAGAACTTATCCATGCGAAGTAAAAAATTGTGAGAATTTGTTGAACTTCAGTTCAGTATATCTCACTGCTTTGTTTTTTGGGTATATCTTCACTTTGGATGCCTACTAAGTTTAAAGAGTTCATTATGGCTGTGATGGCATTTCCCATCAGCTGATGCTTGATTCAGACAAACAACTGTTGGATTCTGCTTGTTTGGCCGACAAAGGATTCCTTTTGTTGATACCTCAACTTGTTCTCTTTCGGCGCATGTGAGTCAGCTGCAACTGCAACTTCTGCCGGTAAGCTTTTTTGGACTTTTTTGAATATCTTGAATGTTTGAAGAAAGTTAGGATTTAGAAAACTTACAAAAATTAATATGGTAATTGTTTTGTCTGGTCATTAATTTGCTAACTAGTTATTAAGGATGTTGACTATTTTTTAAGTTTTATTAAATTATAGATTAAATTCTTAATTTTTCGATTTTGTAACATCGCGTGGTTACGCTATAGTTTTGTTTTTCTTCAATTAGTAGGATCAAATTTACAGTAATTATATACTTAATACCATTGGAGTATTATCATTATTATATATTCCATGACTTGCAAAAGAGGGAAACAACATGGTGGACAATGTTTATTTGGAGGATTTATTTTAATCCCTAAGAGCTAATTTAACTTTTTAAAAAATGTTATATTATTCATAAATAATAAATTTTTCTTATAATTTTTCTACAAACAATCACATCTAAATAAGCTACAATTATAATTTCTCTACAAAAGTGCATTTGGATAGGGTGGGTTGGGATGAGAAGGGATGGGATGGGATGAGATGGAAGTGTTAAGAATACTGCATTTGGAGTGGTGAGTTGGGGGAAGTGTTAGTAAGTTAGTGTGTGGTGGTGGGTTGAGATGAGATAAAAGTAGATTGATGAGATGTGATGAGATGTAATTGTTTTTTTTTATAAAAAGTAAAATAATTAATAAATAATATTTTTAATTGAATATTTCATTAACATTATATTTTTTTTTTCTTTATTTACTAAATAACCTATTTAAAAATTTATTTACATTTTATTATTATTTATGAAATTTAAAATTTATTACAATTAAATGATCAAGAGAACTACAAATATTTTTAAAGGACTATGCATAAAGAATGGATTTATTTTTTCAAATTCTTTAACTATAGTTTGAAACTAAATATGAAAATAGAAAAACATAATTTTTGATTATTAACTGAAATAAAATAATTGATTAAACAAACAATAATAAAATAGTTAAAATACATATTTATGATAATATATATATATATATATGTAATTGAATTTAAAAGGTTGAATAGTTTATAATTAAAGTTAAATATTTAAGAGTAATTAATATAAATATATATATATATATATATTTATATATAATTGAATTTGAAAAGTTGAAGTGTAATTAAAACATAAATTAAAAAAATAATAATAAACCAAGAAGGAAGGAATGAAGAAGGAAAACAAAACAAAAAATAATAATAAACCAAAAAAAAATGAATGAAGGAAAAAAAAAAAAATGAAACGAAAAAGGAAAAAAAGAAACGAAAAAGAAAGAGAAAAAAAAGGCGCGGGGTTACGCGATGAGTAATTCTGGCACGTGTCCCACACACGCCGTTTTAAGGCGGGCTGAGATCCCAGTGGGCCAAACGCTGGGTTGACAACACTTCTTGGGTTAACCCAGCAGGCCAAATGCGCCCCAAGTAAACACTTCGTTTTTCCAAACAAACACCTCCCGATAAATTGCATGCAGGCTCTCCCTTCTTGTAGTTTACTATTTTCCACTACTTTTTAGCTCACTTGGTTCTAAGCCGAGAAAAGTAGGTTTCATTGGATCACTGTTGGAAATATAACTATGTGAAATCTCAATTAAAAAAAAAAAAAAAAGAAAAAAAACTGTGACTGAACACGTAAGTTTGCATAAAAGGATAAAATTTCCATACCCCTTTATTTTTTTATTTTTTTTTCTTTTATTTACCCTTTTTTCATTTTAATTTCTTATTCCGAATCATTAGTAAGATGTATTGCTTTTGTGGTGGAGTGCCTTTACATGACAGTAATGAACAAGAAAGTTTGAGAGAATTTGTTTGGATTATGAACCTATAACAAGCTGTGATTGATTTGATTTTTTTTTTTATTTTTTTTTTACTCTTGGACTATCCATTCTTAGTCTTTGATATGGTTAGAATAGTAGGCAGAGAAAAGTAAAATATTTTTTTCTACTATTTAGGCTGCCTGGTTTCCATCTCATCAAACATTAATTCACGCTCACTTATTTTTTTCGTTCCATGCCTTAGGCCTAGCCAAACATGCCATAAGAATTATTAATCTTGTTTTTTTTTAATAATTACTTTTTATTGTTTTCATAAATTTTTATTTTATTTAGGACATTTTTTGTTCTTTCACTAATATTCTTCTCATGTCAATATTTTATTATTTTTATAATTATTTTCTTAAATTCAAACTCTAATAATTGTTCTCATTCTTCTCACTATAAACTTCTAATTGTTTTCTTCTATCATCAGTTTTCTTATAATTCTCATTTTATTTTATTTGGAACACTTATCTTGAATTAAATCCTAATTTCATTTTATTGCATCCGGTACTCATTTGAGTTTAATGAGTTCATTTATCATATTAGAAATTATAGGCATTTATTTCGGAACTAATTGGTTTTTTTATAACAATTTCAAAATCAATTTGTGAGGAGAAGAGTAGTCCATTTTCTATCTTATAAATACTCGGATGACTCTTTGTTTTCTAATGCGATAGTGGGATCATTAACATGTTCCCTCTAGATGATGTCCCTCTTGGGTTTCATTAATCTTAAATTGGATATCAGTTTCATTTTATTGGATTGGATTGGATTGAATACTTGTTTGAGTTTAACGTGTTTTGATATCATATTAGAAAGTGTGAACATCCATCTCAAAGCTAATTAGTTGTGAGAGGAATTGTCTACCTATCTTTTAAATATTTGGAGGACTCTTTACTTTTTCAATGTTGGACAACAGTGAGATTCTTAACACCATCTAGGTAAATTGTTTTTTTCACAGACTTGTTTGGGGCAAAAAAACACTCCCTAAGGGTGTGTTTGGGGCAAAAGAAATGTAAATGATTATGTGAAGAATGTGAATTAGGAGAACGAGAAAGTGATTGATTACGAGGAGAATGATTAATTTTGTTTGTGGTTAAGGTGTAATGATTATGAAGATAATGATTAATTGTGTTTGAAGTGAAGAGAATGATAATGAGAAAAATAAAATAATGGGTATGACGCGAGTGAAAAATAGTTATAAGGAGAAAAAAAAGTTGTTATGGAAAGAATAAAAATTGGTTAGGAGGAGAATAAAAAGATAATTTTGGAAAAACGTGATTATGAAGAGAATGATTCTTGGTAATTCAAACATTGAGAACCATTCTCCTTTCCATTTTCCCATTTTATTAACGGTGACCCAAACATCCCCTAAAGAGTCACATAATCATTTTTATATTTTTGATTTGGCCATAATACCATTTTGATACGTATTCCGTTTTGGTTATTTTAATAAAGCATAAATTGTTCGTTTATTCTTACATTAAAAAAGATTAAATTAGTTTATTTTCGTTTTTCCTCGTCTACCATTATGTTTAAAATGTTGGCGAGCTTGTTTCATTATTTAGTAGTAATCTAGTTCAACATCATTACGATTTTAATTCTAAAATTTGGTATTTTACTCATTTATTTGAGAGCAATAGTGTCTTCTATGTGTGGTCTCCTTACTCTTTCCATCCATCAAGGATTTAAATGTTTTGTCCAAAGTTATTTCAAAATTAAAGCTCTATTTGACCGTCATTTTCTTTTTCGTTTTTGAAATTTAAATTTACTTATTATTATTTAAATACATAATTTCATGACTTTGATAT
>JBBMEG010066053.1:0-13874 GCA_037832605.1 Cyclanthera cordifolia
CTTCTTCCAACGTTTTTTTTAGTTCAAACTTCGAGTATCTTTGTCTTATAAACTTAAAATATTATTTTGGTACTTACATTTTTTTTTTTTTTTTTTATGTCTATGAAATTTTAAAAAGGGTAATTTTAGTGGTTAGATTTTAAATTTTGTTCTATTTTGAGTTAATTATCATATTTGTTTTATTTTAATTTTTAAACTTTTAAATTTTCAATTTTAATTTTTGAATTTCAAAAAAATGTTAAATTTGGTCTATTATAATTTTTTTGTTAGTGTTTCTTAAAAAAAATATATCATATTTTCATATTAACTTTAGAATTATGTTCACATATTTTCTTTACTTGTATTAAAATTATTAACATTATTGAACTAATTTCATTTAATATTAATTTTAAATTTTTCATAAAGACAAATTTTAAACATTTAATATAATTTAAAACTAAAATTGAAAATTTGAAAATTTAGAGACTAAAACATACCAAAAGTAAAAGTTTAGGGTTCATAATGCTATTTTAACCCTTAATTAAATGAGAAAAAACGTATTTATGAATAAGTAGGCTATTTAGTGTATAATGTGCTATCAAATGTCAAAACAAATTTATTATGATGCTGCAAATTTTTTGTTTCAACAACCTGAGAAAACAAATTATAGTACTTGATTCCTTAATATTAAAAAACAAGTTTTTTTATTTCTAATTAAATTACAAGTTTTGTAAAAAAAGAAATTGACTTTCATAATTATTTAATAAAATTAATTTATGTACATGGTGGGTCAAGGGTTTGTGTTTGGTAATGTTTGGATTGAGATTTTAATAATATTTAGAATGAGAATTTATTTTCAGTGTTTAAAAATAATGATTGCAATCAATTACTTGTTTGGATGTATTTTTTATGAGTATATATAATAAGTAGTTATAATGATGATTTAATTTGAGTATTTGGAAGTAATGATTGTAATTAAAAGCTTGATTAACTATTTAGAATGAGATTTTGAAAGAGTGCTTCAAAGTAAAAAATTATTACTTCAAAGTACTCAAAATAGATCCTCATTTCAATTAAAATATGGGGGCTTACCGTGCTTCAAGGTAAAAAAATGATTGTGTAGTGCCTCCCATAGCCAATCAAGAGGACAACTAGTTCAAAGATGAGAAGAAGAATGTGCTATATAGCCCATTGAGCTTTAGAAAACTGAAATATATCGTTCAGTTCTGGTTCTTGATGAAAAACTAATAAAAAATCGAACTGAATCAAATATATAAATAATAAGAAAAAAAATATATGTTGGTATTTAAATTTGATTGAAGAACTAATTTAAATGTGAAATATGAAGTAAAAATAATCCAAATAATCAAAATTATTTTTATGATAATGATGAAAAATATTGTTTTTTGTTAGTAAAATGAAAGTATTTAGAATAACATAAAAAATCAAATTGAGAATGAGAAAAAAATCTGAAAAATAATCAAAATTTGTATCGAAATCAAAACCGAACCAATAGTTTTTTCATTTATTAGACATGAGTTCGGAACATTTTTTAAAAAATCGAAGATATTGGTTTGGCGGTTGGTTTGACACAAAATTGAAAAAAATCAAACTGAAATCACCCACACATACAAGTAGATCTAGTTCCTAGTTAATAACCTAAAATATCTATAGTATATAGACTAATACAGAGTGTCTAAGTCTTGGTGACACTCTTGATATGACCCACTTTGTTGCAAACGACTTGGTTCTAGTTGTTCACATGGAGACATGTGAGTGGGGGTGCCTATACAAAAATGAGTTTTTGCATAAATACGAGACCAGAAGTTTTATGATCAATTTATTAATTATGTTATAGACTAGCATCAATTACTTCACTAAGGATGATACTATGTTGATGTGATCTTAATCTAAAGTGACTTGGGAACTCATATTTTATGAAAGCATCATCTGATGTGCATGGGTGAGACCAGCCAAATAGTGCTGGATCAATTTTGAATAATTATTGAATTCAGAAATACAATAATTAATACTTTGGACATATTAATTGGATTAATAATTATGTGATAATTATTTAAGTAGATAATTAATATATTTGATATATATTAATTAGACATTTATTTATTTATAAAATATATTGAGTATTTTATGAAATTAAAATTTATTGAATAAGTATAAATTTAAAATAAATAAAACAATATATATGGATATATTGCATTTTTGAAAAATCCTCCAAGTGGGGAGGATGAAATTTTCGAACTAATCATTTAAATAGGAATGGATGAGTATCTTCTATTTTTTCTAATTTAAATAATTCATCATCTACTGTAAATAAGAGACGGGTGAGATCTTCATTCACATTCCACCAAGCTTCAAGTAACTCAATCTCAAACAAAAAAGTCTCTCTGAAAGTCGATATCTTAATTTTTCTGCTTGGTGACAAATTTCCTAGTTCACTTTTATAAAAAGCTTTCCACCAAACATTCAATTGTTGCAAAGATGTCACAGTCTCCGCTAGATTAGATCAGAAGCGTCAATTAATATAAATATTGTTGATCAACACCATGTTAAAACTTTTATGCATGCTCCTTTTCCGAATAGAGAATATGACCAAGCATATATTTGTTTATTATTATTATTATTATTATTATTATTATATTGGGAAAATTGTACAAACCACCATAATAGTATGATGCTTGTAACAATTAAATCATCAAACTTTCAATTTGAACCATCACTTCCCCTAAAGTTTGAAAAGTGTTGCAATTAACACCCTTGATTTTAAAAGATTTTCACATGTGTGAAGAAGGTAAAATTGAGCAAAATGTTGTTTTGTCTATCTGAAAGCCTATACCTAGAGAAATTAATAATTTCGTACCTCTTGTAAATTTATAAACTAAAGGACTTTTTAAATATGTATATACTTAATTAGTAGGTTTTTTCAATATCATAGTGATTTTCTCAAAAATATTTTAAAATAAAAAAATTGAATAAAAAAATATTAAAAAATATATATCTCCTTCCATAATTCTTTTTAATGAAGTTATTAAAATTTTGATTTTTTTAGTTGAGTTAAGGTTAGTTGTAGTGTTTTGAAATTTACTACTTAATGTTATATTAATAATTAATTATTATTTTATGTCAAGAAGAAATAAATAATTTGATTGTTTTTAATAATTAATCATTTTTTTAAATCTTCTTGAAAAAATTAGAGAAAATTGCACAAATCATCCTTAAAGTATGATGTTTTTAACAATTAAGTCTTTAAACTTTCAATTTGAGCAATCACCTCCCCTAAAGTTTCAAAAGTATTGCAATTAACACATTTAAGTTAATTTTATGAGATTTTCACATGGGTGAAGAGGATAAAATTGTCCAAAAAATAATTAGTCTTTTTTGTCTCTCTAAAAGTCTATAACTAGAGAAATTTATAACTTCCAATGAAAAATTTATAAACTAATGAGTTTTTTAAATGTGTATATTTGTTTATTAATAAATCTTTTCAATACCGTAGGTAATTTTCTCAAGAAAATTTAAAATTTAAAAATTGAATAAAAAAAATAAAAAATTGAATAAAAAAACATTAAACTATATCTTTATCTATAATTCTTTTGACATAAATTGTTAAAAAAAAAAAAAATTGTTGGGTTATTAAGCGTTTGAAATTTTCTACTTTAATATTTTATTAATAGTTGATGATATTTTTGTCAAAAAAAAAAAAAAATTCATAACTTCTTACCTTATAATGAAAACGTATAACTAATTATTTTTTTAAAATATGTATATTTGTTAATTAATGGATATTTTCAATATTATAGTAATTTTCTAAATAAAATTTTAAAATAAAAAAATTGAATATAAAAACATAAAAATTTTGAATAAAAAAACATGAAAAAATATATTTTTTATGGATAATTCTTTTTAATGAAATTGTTAAAATTTTGTTTTTTTATGTTGGTGAAATTTTCTACTTTAATGTTTTATTAATAATCAATGATATTTTATGTCAAAAAAAAAAGTTCCATTTTTTTTTAACAATTAATATTTGTTCTAAATCTTCCTAAGAAAAATATTTTGATACTAAAACAACTCATTAATTAACAAATATACACATAAAAATTCATTAATTTGCAAATTGTTTATTATAAATCTATAAGAGTTAAAAAGTTATGAATTTCTACTGTTATAGATTTTTAGAGAGAAAAAAGAAAGACTAAATATTTTGTGGACAATTTTACTCTTTTTACATATGTGAAAATCTCTTTAAAATAACTCAAGAGTGTTAATTTCAACACTTTTGAAACTTTTGGAGAGGTGATTACTCAAATTGAAAATTTAAGGACTTAACTGTTACAAACATTATATTTCAGTAGTGATTTGTGCAATTTTCCCAAAAAATTATTATGATAGTGAAAAAATTCTTTAGTTTACAAATCTTTAATTATAAATTTATAAAAGGCGAGAAGTTATAAATTTCTCTAGTTATCGACTTTTAGAGAGATAAAAAAAGACAAATATTTTATTGGACAATTTTATCCTTCTCACACAGATGAAAATATCTTAAAATTAAATGAAAATGTTAATTGGGAGAGTTTTTTTAATTTTAAGGGAGTGAATTGGTCAAATTGAAAGTCCACTCCTGCAATTTAATTGTTACGAATATTATATAGGTGTTGTTTTCTTTTTCTGAACCCACAAATACCTCAACCATAGACCACATTGTATATTATGATTGAGCCAGCTGGCAGGTGGTCCAACTTAAAAGATCCTCTATAAGCAGGTGTATTTGAGAGTTTGTGCTCTCTGAGATCTGAATCATCTGATTAAAATTGTAAGTTTTTTTTTAGATGATTAATGAATGATACAAATAATATGAGAATTATTATTAATAGCAGTGAGAGTGGACAGGAAAGAAGCACTCACACACGGTTCGATACAATGTGAAAATTAACACAAAAAAACAAAAATAAAAACAAATTTGATAAAGTAAAAAAGAATTCAGCTTTCTCAGCCTCTCCACTTCCCCCAACCCAATTAACTAAATCTTTATTCAAAAAAATAAAATAAAATTTAATATAAACTTTGATTAAGCACATATCCAATTTGGAAAAAAAAAAAAAAAAAAAAAAACAGAAATGAGCTGGAATTCGCAAGCATTCTACAGTTCGTTTTTGGTTTGTTTTTTCGATATATACGTAATTGGACAGAAATCCAACCCCTTTTCTTAGTAGGGTGTGTTTGGGCACCCATAACTTATAATAGATGTTATATTAAATGGTTTATTTTAATATAAATTAGGAGAGGAAACCACACATTCTTTTATATACTCTTTAATAAATCGAGAGTCAATATTGATTCTCAAAATCCATTCTATGACGTTATTTTTGAAAATAATGAAATTAGTGTGACACTAATCATTTCGATATAATAAATGTGGCTTGTGGTGTATATTAGTAAAATATTAATTATGATAAATAATGTTTGTGAAACTTGTTAGGACTTCCCTCCTTAGCATTTGTATAAAAAAATTGTATTAGTTTAATAAATGGAGAACTTTCAAAACTAGTCTTATACATAATAATTATAAATATAGTCACTTTTAAATAAAATTAACAAATATAATAACTCTATTAATGAATATAATCACATTTTTTTTATAATACAATATTTATAAATAAAATATTAATAATTATATGTGTAAATATTTTAAAATTTGATTATATTTATAATTATTTTGTAAAAATAAGAGAACAAACTCAAATTTCCCAATAATCCCAATTTTTTTTGTTAAATTTATAAATAATATTAAACCTAGTAATAATAAATTAACCATTATTTTTTAAAAGGAAAAAAGTGGGTTTTTTGTTTTGTTTTGTTTGGCATACTTTTTTTTATTAAATAGTTAAGAGTCTTAGAATAAATACCTTTATTAAACAATACACTTCTTTTTTTTAAAAGGGCTAGTAAAAATGATGAATTTAAAATATAAATAAATAAAGATATATATATTGACAGTACTCCCCATAATTAATTATGTTTGAGTGAAGAGATTGCTAATGAGAAATGAAATAACAGTTATAATGTGAGTAAAAATAATAAGAAATAAAATTTTGTTATGAGAAAAATACAAAGTAGTTAGAAAAAAAATATAAATGTGATTTTGAAGAAACGTGATTACAAGAGCAATGATTGTTGGTGACCCAAACATCAAGAACCATTCCTCTTTCTATTCTCTCATTTAATAATAGTGACTCAAACATCACAAGACATAAAAAATCAAGACAAATGATAATATAAATTTTAGATAAATCACGGATTGTGATAAATAGTGTGACAAACATGAATTGAATTAGGATTCAATAGTTGAAGTAATATCGTGTTATAGTGACTCAATGGCAAACGAAAAACTTGAATAGAAAGCAAATTTAAATGCTAACCTAAGTGAGGGAGTAAGATAAATGGTATGGTCATACCATTGACAGTCCATAATGATTTAAACGTTTTACTTATAAATAAGTCAAACATTACCAAAACGTTTTACTTATAAAAAATGCTAATTAAATGCAACATTGTTATTTACTTTTATTATTTTCCAATTTGTTGTTTAGAAGGAATTAAAGACGTTTTCCATAAATCAAAATTTACTGTTCATCTGATGATCAACAATCATCCTACGGTAAAAAGAAAAAGAGAAATAAAAAATTAAACAATAATCGAAGGGCTGCTATTTTTACAGCACCCACCTTCAATCGATCAAAAGTAAAATAAAAGGTAAAATATCCACAAAATTTAAACGAAAAAAGAGGGAAAAAAAGAAAGGAAATAAGTCACCTCTTAAATTTGTCGTTGGCTAGAAAAAAAAAAGTCACCCCTTTGGTAGCCCCTAGGTCGCTTTATTTATATATATATATATATTTATTTATTTATATTTAAATGGGTAAGTTTTTTTTTTTTTTTTTTGAACACAATGGGTAAGCTTGCCTTTTGACTCTACTGTGAAAATACAATTAAAATATACCAACAAAATACAGCAGCAAAAATAACTAATGAACCATTCTATTTTTTATTTTTTATACAAGAATTTCATTCAGAAACATGAGAGCCCAGAGGAACTTTGCACCACCATGGGGTTTGCCAAAAGGTCTGCTGCTCGGTTACAATCTCGCTTTCAACAAGAAAACGAAATCCCTTGAAATCGAGGAATCAAATCAGAAATATCCTCAACCACACTGTTGAAGTCAAAAAAATCTTGGAAAGTCTCGGATCATTTATTAACTATGGGCGTGTTTGAGTGTATCAACTTATAAAAAGGAAAGTGTTATTAAATTAGTGTTTGCAAATAAGAAAGATAGTTATGATATCTTAATTTTGTTATCATAAAATTAATTTTTTTTTTTTACTTTTTCAAATTTAGAAGGAGCATGTTTGATAATTTAGCATTAATTTAATTATTTAATTTGAAATGTCTTAATTAAAATGGGTTAGTGGAGTTAATTAACACCTCTATAGTAAATGACATAAATGAAAGGATAGAAAAGAAACATTCGTATTTACAGGGGAAAGAATTATACCTTAACAAACATATATTCTACCGTCCAAACTGCATCTGTTAAAAAAAGAAAGTTGGGATTTTGATTTTTGGTTATTGATTATGGTGGAGGTGGGTCAACAGGCGCAAGCATGCATGAAAATTCAGGCATTAAAGACGATGCTTGCTTTATTAATGTACGAAAACTCTGTTTCTTTAAACACCCAAAGGGGGCAGTCGTTGCGTTTATTAACACATACCCTTAAATATCAATCAACAATACTCTATTTCATTCTTGGGTTCATGCAAATTAATTCACCAACCAACCTTTCTCTCTCTCTCTCTTTTTTTTTTTTTTTTTTTTTTTTTTTTTTTTTATTTTGGTGAGGAGATTTGAACCCGTTAATTCCTGATCCTTCAAAGTTTACTAATGTTGTTCAGCTACTACTGTTTTGGCATGCACCAACCAACTATTAAATAAATGTAAATGAAAGTAGTGATTAAGTGGGAGCCTTATTATTATTTTTTATTATAAATTTTCAGTTTATCATGTATATTTGATCATTAAAGAAAGAAAAAGAAAAATAGAGTTTGTGTAGTGAGCTGAAACGTTGCTTTCTTTTTAGGAGGGCTCAATCTACGAGAAATAAGAGAAGGCTCTACTCTATATTTGTGTTGAGGGGACAAAAAGGAAAGCTGAGAAATCTCCATTTACACACAAGATAAGGTTAACCTACTACTTGTTGCTTCTCCTCCTATACTGCTGCTTTCCAATTCTATTTTTAACCAACAAGGTTTAAGCATTGGGTTTTGTTCTATGACTATTGTAAAAGCACATATCCTTTGACACTATTCATAGAAAATTAATTCACAAGTAAGACAGATAGGTCTCAAACTTGAGATATCTTAAAGGGAGTCTACCTTCAAAATTCAAGCGATCAACCAATTGCAACTTAGAATAATAAAAATTAACATGATTAGTTATTGTAAGTATGAGGAAAGGGTTCACTCCAGATATAGAAAGAAACACATGGTTAGCTTTTGAGTTTTGTTGGTGGTCTGTGTAACCTTTTTTGATGAGTGGTGGGTTAAGTTTTTGAAGTTTGAAATTGATGTTTCCCTCCATCCTTATTCATAAGGGTCAAAGTCAGATCAGAAATGGCAGGGAGGTCTGTGTATTCAATTGAGACATACAGGCTACTAATACTATGTCTCTTTGTCTCTCCATTTTTTTGCACTTCCATCACGCCATCTTTTGAACACAAAAAAAAAAAAAAATAAATAAAAATAAAAATGCATTGCCCTTTTTTTAAAAGCTGCAACTTTATTTTTTAAAGCTTTGTTTCCATTTTAATGTCATTGCCATTTCTCATGTAATATCTCTATGTACCTTCTTCTGAAGATTTGTTTGGATAGAGACTTAGGTTAACAATCAAACAGTTTCAAAATTTTTAAAATATTTTGAAAACAATTTTTATTTTCTGAAAATGAATTATATATTCATAACACTCTTTTACAATAATTACCAATTCCATATTAAATCATTTGTTTATCAAAAACTCTGCACTTCCACTATCAATAAAAAACAATACTTCTAAGCACAACCTCTGCTGCTTCCACTTTCATTTGTGCTTCTGTTCACAGTCTTTATTGAGTATTATTATATATCTTTGCTGTAACCTGAAACCAACATTCAGGTCTAAACAGCCTTTCTTCTCTAGAATTGATTTTGATTTGGTTTTTATCGATTTTGTGCCAAACCGATAATCAAACTAATATTTTCGATTTTTCAATAATTGAGTTCGTTGTTCAATAAAGAAAAAAATAATTAATTCGATTTTATTTAGTTTGATTCGGTTTTGGTTCAATTTTCAATTTTGATTTCAATAATTTTGATTTTTTTTTTCATTCACAATTTGATTTTTAATTTTATTCTAAAGTACTTTATTATACTTACAAAAAACAATATTTTTTACAAGGATCACAATAATTACAATACTTTTATTTCATATTTCACATTTAATTTGATTATTCCATCAAATATAAATATTAACATATACATATTTCTTATCATTTATATATGCTGTTCAGCTTGATTTTTTTATTTGTTCTTCTATCATGAACAAAAACCTGACTAATATATTTTGATTTTCTAAAATATCAAACCGATCGATCCAATATCATTCTAAAACATCAAACCGATCTATTGAATCAATTTAATTTGATTCGATTTTTTTGATTTTCGATTATTCCTTTTACCCCTATTATTACTTATACATTATGATATGTTTGAGTGATGAAAATAGACGTTTAATCTACTGTATTACATCTCATAATCCGTAATATACTTGTACCTTGAATTTACTTTTACCTAGTTATATACATTTTTTTATTCGTTTTAAATGAAAATATAGCTCCAGTCATCTGTATATCTTGCTATTCTGTAATAAAAAATTGAATGTTCTGTCCCAATTCAAACCTGCTATCATTTCAGATGCTTTTCAAACATGTTCATTTAAATTTTACTTATGATAGGAAAAGAAAAGTTGTAAAACATTGATGATAGGTTCTTAATAAGTTGGTAGTAATAATTTATGAGCTACAAAGTCTACAAGACATGATGATGAAAACTGAGTTGACATCCAATTGCTATCCCAATCTGCAGAATTATGATGACAATGCAGCAGCAGTACAACCAAAACTATCAGTACATGTTCAATGATATCCATATCCAACAGTACAACCAAAAACTCCCATGGCAGCAAAATAATTGCTTGCTACTCTTGCACCTTTTTGCACCCAGATTATTGCTTTTTTAAAACAAGAATCATCAATTAACCAGAACAGTCCATGCAACCTATCCTCCACAATGAAGCTAAATCCCGCTAATGAGGACATCCCCTCAACAACTCCAAAAGTCCCCACCAACAGAAAACCAACAGAAAAGGTCACCATGAGCAACAATTAGCCTAATCAAAACCAAAGCATTAAGGACATTCGAATACAAAGAATTCAAAGAAAGCTGAACAAATATAGTCAAAACCACTAGGGTAGACTTTCAATGCACTTTGAGAATAATCCTTGGAGCATGTAGTCTATTAAGGTATATGACTCCACCAAAGTTAAGAAATGGGAGAATTACTACAAACACAGATGCAATCTTACCCCAAAACTACCAACTGCCCATTGATAAAGGACCCCTTTACCCCGTAACCCCTATTTCCAATATGGAACGACCCAACAAAACAACCTTTTGTCTAACCCTAAATGAAATTGAAACACAAACTCAATGCACCTTGCAAGAAAAACAAGAATACAAACACGACATAAAGAACGAATTGGCAGCATCATCACCGATGAGTCCCAGAAAAGGCCGAAACTAAAAATATAACAAAATAGAATCGTGTGCAAGAGAGAATCGGGGAGAAAGGAGGTGAACTGGTCCATAGACCCCCTTGGTTCAAATGAATCGTTGATTTGGTCCGATGATCGAATTGACTCAACAAAATTGGAAGAAAACGCTTCAATAGGACCAAATAGGACTTTGGGTTCACTTTTTACCAATGAATCATTCTATGTTTGCATGACGAACAACTAGTCGTGTCTAGAGCCCCGTGAGTGACAAACAACATCCATCAATGTTTGACGACCAGCTCATCACCCACCACATGTTATGGTGAAACCCTCATTCGAATTCCTCATTTCCCCTCAGACAAGAAGCTTGGTCACCGACCACACTGGACATCTGAGCTCGCATCAAACACCATTGTTCACCTTCATCAGATAACCCTCGCTTTTCATCTTCTTTCCTCTGTCGACGGGCTTACCTCGATCAAATAACATATTTCCTCTCCACAAGCCCTTTTAGATTTTGGCTCTTCACCCTTCACAATCTCAAGCTACATCATCCAAACTTCCAACTGAACCTTCTTGGGGTCCTTTTCTTCCCATAAGCTCTGGCCTAAAACCAACTCCGGACTAGCTTGTTGCAAGCTCTCCTTTGCTCTCTCTTCACCAACTTCAAATGATCTTCACTTAACACCCTAAGCTGCAAAAAAGAAGTTTTGTCCATGTTGGAGATACTCACCTTGTGGCCGTTTGACCCACATTGAAAATGTGAGGATTCTTCAATATATATATAAGATAAGGTAAACTACTCCTCTCATAGTCAATTAGTTTTGAGATAGATACCCACACTTTCTAATGGTCCATCACACTCGCCCTCAAGCCCAAGAACCATACCCCATGCTCCAACGAGAGCACAATGGAGCCTTGCGCACCCTTTGAGCTCCTGTAAACACTAGTTATTTAAGAATGTCTTTGAGCCCAACAAAATACCTCTCTGGACGAGAGAGGGAGAGAGAGAATTTCATACCTTCCCATACTCGTACACGTTCCTCAGATTACTTTTGTATCACACACACACACAAACACACATATTTCTTTTTCTTTTTCTTTTTTTTGAGGTTAAAACAATTGGGGTGGGGGATTTTTGTATCATATATTAAAATCTAGATATCATATCATATAATAAGAGGCAAGGAAATAAGGAAGATGTCGAGAGAAAGTAGTGTTTACTTTCACATTCTAGCATCTATAACCTGACTACTGTTGCGTAATTTAGCATTCCCTTTTCATAATACAACTTCGTGGTTGCCAATTCCATTCAAATGTACCTTAGACAATATCCTCTATATAGTTCTGTTGCTTAGCCAAAATGCCAAGTCCAATTTTCTAGTTTCAGGTCACCTTCCTGTAAATGAGTGCGCATTCACAACTAATGAACGAAACATTTTACTCAGATGGATAATGATAATTCTGACTTTAGTGATTATGTTAGAACTCTAATCTAATGCAAATTACATTTCAACTCCTTCCCTTTACAGCCACAAATATAAATTTATAAGGGAAGACGACTAGGTGGAGATTACTGAACGACTCCAACGCACTAAAAGAAAATAAAAATTTACGTCATTATATATCAAAATAAAAGAAAAGAACTCTGGACTTCTTGTAATAAATTGATTATCTTAAGGAGAAATTGTGGACAGCAATAAGCAAAAGACTAGCTTGAGAAATTTTTACGGAGTAGAGAGAGTCAGAAACCTTTCCTTTTAAAACAGCGACTTTTGTTCAGCTTAGCTTGCTATATAGAAGCTTTAATCTTCAGTACGACAAAGCCACAACTGCACGTCTTCATCCTCTAATCTGTTTTCTTCTCTTTCTTTTCAGCCCTCTTCTGGTATAGAACTATCTGACTCAAAATGGTACCGTTTGTTGCAATAGAAAGAGCTGATCCTAGCAGAACTTCGACAAGATTTAAGGACCACAGTGTCAAAATGAATAAACAACTAGGAAAAGAACTTGAATGGATTATTATATTAACAAGAAGAAAAACGAAAGGTTACTTTTAAAAAAAGAGAGTGCCAGCCGAGTGGCAAGTTCTCAATAACCCAGAGGTATCGTGTTATGTTTACAGATTAACACAATTCTTGCATAGGCAATCTGACTTAAGTTATGCATATTTCCGGAGCCAAAAAATATTTAATTTCCCACCAAGTTCATAATTTTAATGTAAAGGAACTCATGTAAAGTAACTGATGAGTACAAAAAAGTTGAAGGTTGCTGATAAAAATCAGAATAAGTGTATGTTAAAGATTCAACCCAGAAAAAACCCAAGACTTCCTGCATTGTACACTACACAATCATTGTTTTGAAAAACTAATACCTTCGGATTAAATAGTTAGTTCCTAAAACTTGTAATTGGTTAGATATTCCTTCGGCTGATTCTTGAACCTAAACTCCTTAAAAATGTATCACTGAAACTAGCAACTATTACCAAGAGGAAAAAAAAAAAGGATACCACTGCTAGGTGCTTTTTCTTGAACGCTGGTGAAAACTCTCACTGCAAAAGAAAAATGGAACAAGCCTTGATGCCTTCACGAGAAAACTAATGTAACTGACTAAATTTCATTATACAATCATCTTACCCATAGAACCTCCAAAGTTCATTAAGCATGTTAAAAAGCTAAGCTCCCCAGTACTTTTGTTCTGTAAAGAGAAGATTATTTTTTGAACGAGAACTTTCATTAAAGAAAGATCAAAACAAAATAAACTTAAGACAATGTATCAACCCAAAGAAAAGATTGTTTGTAAACAACACATGCAGCACATGGGAAAGCATGTTGGCAGCAAAAGAGCAAAGACACAGATAGGTGGCAGAAGAAAGAAGCCTAGACGCAACAAAGTTGTAATTTATACTATTGTCAATTACAGCAGATCTTAAACTTTCTGATAGGATCCAAATAAGGTAGTATACAACAACTACTTTGTTAGGAGGTTAATTGGTTAGTTAGTTAGTTGTTAA
>JBBMEG010066095.1:0-13863 GCA_037832605.1 Cyclanthera cordifolia
TTGATACTTTCTTTTTATCTTCCTCATTTAATTCAGTTTCATCCTTAGGCTCATCTTTATTAGCAACTATCTTCATTAGAACTATTGGACCTTTGAAAACAATCTCCCATAAATTATAATCAGTAGAAAGCAAATAAATTCTCATTCTAGTTTTCCACCAAGCATAATTATTTTCATCAAAGAAATGTGGTCTAGTGGTAGATTGACCCTCAACAAACCCATGTACTCCAATGTTTGTCATAAGCTCGAAACAAATAAGCTTTTGAAATATATATATTTTTTAAATAAACTATTTTTCAATACTTTATTTTTAACAAAAAATTGTTTTTCACTAATTTTCTTTTTTTAAACAAAATACATAATTTTAAAACTTTTTTTTTTTTGTGAAAATGACGTTTAAAATGCAAATTTCCAAGTTCTTTTACGAAAATAGAAAAAAATCATATTTAGCAATATAAAAAAAAAGTTTTTTTTTTTAAAATAAAAAAACAGATTCAACAAAATTTAAAAAAATCAACAAAAGTTTCAAACACGTTTGCGAACAAAAAAAAAAATGAGCTACCCGCTTTGATACCAATCGTAGGATCGAAAGGCAACACTAGAGGGGATGAATAGGGTTGTCTACTATTTTTTTTTAATAAATAATCTACATTTTTTTTAACTTAATAATCAAAACTATAGCAAGTTCTAAACTAACAAAAAATTATATGCCAAATTGAAATTGAAAAAAGTAAAAGATAAGGGAAAGAAGACACCGGAAGGTTTATGTATGGGAGTTAGTTCCACGTCCTAGTGTTCATTCCTTCATAGGTACTAAATGGGTGTTTAGAAATAAAATGGATGAGTCTGGTAATTTCGTTAGAAATAAAGCTAGGTTAGTTGTTCAAGGCTATAGTCACGAAGAAGGAATAGATTATGAGGAAACTTTTGCACCTGTTGCTACGCTTGAGTCGATTCGTATGTTGCTTGCATTTGCATCTCATAAGAATTTTATTTTATTTCAAATTGATGTAAAAAGTGCATTTTTAAATGGTTTTATAATGGAGGAAGTTTATGGTGAACAACCTCCTGGCTTTGAAAGTTTTAACAATCCAAATTATGTGTTTAAGTTAAATAAAGTTTTTTATGGTTTGAAACAAGCTTCTCGAGCTTGGTACGATCATTTGAGTAAATTTTTGCTTGATAATAATTTTAAAATGAGACTTAGTGAAAGTACACTTTTTATTAAAATGAAAGAAAATGATATTTTGTTGGTACAAATTTATGTTGATGATCCCTACTCCACCCCAAGACTCCTTCTTGGGGATTCTATTGATGATTCTCTTATCCGGTGAGAACCAAACCTACACGAGCTTCTTTTTCCCGGCAAAAGAGAAATTCAATCTTTTTTCAATGGTTCAAGGATTAAACCAATTCAATTTTCGCACCCCAAGGTGTAACCCACACCTTATTACAAATCCCAAAGAATGCAAAAATAAATTTAACTAAAAAATTACCTCTTGTAGGCAAATACACAAGTTGATAGTAAAAGCGTTCTCACAAAAATTGTACTATGCCGGTTGAAGAGTATGTGAGATGTAATTACACCACTTTTTGATCACTAGATAATATGGAGGCTTGTTGTAGAGAAAAAATTGAGAGATTGTTGGAGAATATTTAAATGGAGAGAAGGTTTAAATATGACCATTTGATTTAGGGTAAAAATAATGGATGGATGGGATTCAATGAAGATGAGATAAAATACGGCCATTGAATTTAAGACAAAAGGTATGGATGATTGAGATTCAATAGAGTAGAGATGGAAAGGATTTTGGATTAATAATAATTGAAAATAAATGGAAATCCCGTTTTTCTTTAATTGGACAATTTTCGCCAATTTTGTTTTGTGCATATCTTCCTCGTTTGAACTCCGATTCGAATGATTCAAGATGTGTTGTAATCCTCTTTTCAATATCTACCAGATAAACTCTTTGAAACACTAAAAGAGTCAGTACAATAATTTAAGTTTTTTATCATCAAAATATTTAAATTGATTTGAAGCCTTAAAGCTAACAAATAGCTCTTCGGCGACGAGAGTATCAGCAACAAAGGGAAAATCTTTTTCCTTTGACTAGCAAATGCGACATAACACATAAGCATCATATTTGCCTCAAGATAATTCAACAAAGAAGGTGATCTATCACTTTTTCGCTGCAAAACGGCGATAGCAAAATTTTGTCACCTTCGCGTATGGCAAAGGCAACTGAGAGCTTACTCTTTCGCCTTTGGGCAAACAAAATTTTTTTGAAATCGCCCAAGGGCGACAGAGAGAGATTGTGTCTCCTTTGCCATTAATTTTCCCCCCAAAAACCATTCGAGTGTATAAAAATGATTGAGCTTCGGCGACAAAACCTCTTCTCTTTCGTCAAAGCCCAATGGTTTATTATTTTTTAATGAGCAATGGCAACAGAGAAGTGGTTTTGTCGCCTTTTCCTGATATTTTTCCCCCAAAACCAATTTTGGGAGGAAAAATGCTTGGGCTTCGACGACAGAACCGCTTCTCTCTAGCCGAAGCCCTAACATTTATGATTTTTTTAATGAGAAAATGCGACGGAGCATTATTCAGTCTCATTTGCCCCCGATTACAGACTGTAGAACTCACAATTTCTTCTCCATTTCTCCGCTTCTTCTTCCATTTTATCCCAAATTCTCTAAAAAAACCCACCCTCTTTGCCGCCTCTTTCACCGAAAATCATCGCCGCTCTCTCATTTCTCAATCGGCACATCCATCCCTCTTCCAAAAGGTAAGAATATGTGTTTATTTCGTTTGAACTTTGGTTAAATTCGTTTGAAATTATATATTATGTGTTTAGTTTTGTTAGATTATGAATGAAATTAGTTTCATTTCTTAGAAATTCAGTTTTTGTTTATAGTTTTTGGAATTAGGCTTTAGGTTTCCCTTTTAGTTTAGTTTTTAGAATTAGATTTTGGTTTATAGTTTATTAAATTTAGTTTTTGTTTAGGAATTGGTTTTTAGGATTAGATTTTCGTTTATAGTTTATAGAATTAGGCTTTAAGTTTTGTTTTAGTTTAATTGTTAGAATTAGGTTTTTGTTTATAGTTTTTGTAATTAGGCTTTAGGTTTTGTTTCAGTTTAGTTTTTAGAATTAAGTTTTTGTTTTTATTTATCGTTTTTACAATTAGGCTTTAGGTTTTGTTTTAGTTTAGTTTTTAGAATTAAGTTTTTGTTTTTAGTTTTTAGAATTATGTTTTTGTTTTTAGTTTTTAGAATTAGGCTTTAGTTTAATTTTCAGGTTTTAGTTTGAATTTAGTTTATAGTTTAAGGATTAATTAGGAATTAGATATTCATTTATTTGTTTTAAGACTACGAATTAGGTTTTTCGTTTTTAGTATTTAGTTTTTAGTTTTTAGTTTAAGTTTTCAGTTCTTAGATAAATTAATGTAGCACATTCTAATAAATTTGTTTACACGAATCATACGTAGGATTGTTCGTTCAAACAACAAAAAGAGTGCTATATTAATTTGGAAGAAAATATGAATAAACATTGGGTTAGAAATATGGACAAATTGTCCTCTAAATTTTTAGGTTTAACTGAGAATCACGTGAATCGTGCCGGTCTACTTAGATGTCCTTTTAAGAAATGCATGAATAATTCATGGCAGTCTATGGAAGATGTAGAACGACATTTGTTGATTCATGGAATGCTACCATCTTATAAGCATTGGGTATATCACGGTGAACCTGTGGATTTATCTAGATTTGAACGTCAAAGACGGAGAGAGTTAGACTTTAGTCGAATAAAGGATCAACGAACCAATATTCATGAGTCTGTTGATCATAATAGTACCGACGCGGACATAATTGAGTGTAAGTACGATTGCATACTTTATAAGAATGAGTATAAAGACCTTTCCCGTGAGGGCAATAGATTGATCGCAAATCACTCAGGCGGAAAAAGAGTTTGTTAAACAAAACCTCCTGGTAATGAATCCTTATATTTATATTCAAGTATTCAATGTACTTAATGATACTAATTTCATGTGTTTACACGCCTTTACATACTCACTTCTACCTCGATTTGGACAATAAGCTGGTAAACGATGTAATCAAGAAACTGATGAAATTGCGGTTGAAGGATCATAGATACACCTTATACTCACATTATTGGTACGTTATATACTTAAATATATCTATTTTATTATGTAATCGTTTTAGGAGATGAAGTTAACTTTTTTACTTTTCTTTTAGTAAACAACCAGCGGAAGATCGAATGATAGGCTGCACTGTACTGCCAGCGACATCGAAGACTGGCACTACTTGTGCAACAAGTGGCCGCCTCAGCAATGAGAAGCCAAACACGAACGGGGAGTTAAAGCAAGAGCCGCTCTACCATACAACCATCAAGTCGGGCCTATATCCTTCTTATCTATTATCGAAGAGGTACAAACCATTTGTTTCTTTCTTAATACGTGTTCATAATTGATTTCTTCAATATTAACTTCATAATAAATATCATTTTCTAATTTAGAGAGTCGTTGCTGGACACGATCCCATTGGTCTTGTCGATGCGTTCAAGGCATTTCCTTGCAAGGATGCAAATGGTGAATGGATTAATGATGAAGCGAGTGAGAGATATGTAAGTTATGAACTTCATTATTAAGTTAAAAGTAATTTTATTTCAACGACGCCACTAACATAAATTTACTTCTTTTTATGTAGGAGAAGATTGATGCATTAAGATAATCATCAATTGCATCAGGCCCCATTAACACAGGAAGCAATATGCGAAACTATGTTCAGAAGGCGAGTGGACGGTATAAGAGGCACGGCGTACTTGCCCCTTGAGAAACGAGGAAGAACATCTTCTTCCTCGTCAGCTAGTAATACATCTCAACGATATCCTGAAACTGAGAGGATCTTGTTGGAGAAAATGCAACTGAAGGAACATGTCAAGGAGTTGACTAAAAACCACGCCCTGATAATGGCTAACCAAGAAAGGATGAACACCACACTAGAGGCAATACAGAGGATGCTCGGGAGCGGGGGCGGTGCCAGACCATCTGAGTGAAAGGTACACAATATTTTGAACTTAACTTAATTTTCTTTTCACATAAGTCCTAAGAATGATGACTAGTCTGCAGCTAAGTTAGGCATCATTCGAACATTGTTTGTATGTATTTTGTGTCGAGTCTATCCTGCAGCAAAGATAGCCACTAATTGAAATGAATTGAACTGCTTTTGACAGGTTTTATTTTCGATAACATGAAAATATGCAATTATGCTGCCCGATTTTCTTTAGAATTGAATTCCGAAGATTTTTTCAAACTCGAATTCAAATTCTTGTTTATTGCAGAGATACGATGAGTTTGTTGGATCAACACGAGGAAGGACCTATTCGACGTCTACCTATTCATCATTCTCTATAGGGATAGTTCTTCCTCTTTAGGTTAGAGTCGTTCCATATTTTTCTTTCACTGTTTCTCTTATTAAGATTGTATTAAGATTTTGTTATTATGTAATGAATTTTATTTACTTCTAAATAAAATTTTACTATTTCATTTTGTTATTAATGTTTTAGAATTAGTTTTTATAATTTAAATGTTCAAACGATTCCAACATTTCCAATTAAAGACATAATTTTCAACGATTTGCAAAAATTAAAAACCATTTAAAAATATTCAACAAAAAAAAGAAAAAAAAAACAGAGAGCAAATGCGACGGAGTTTGCCTCTATCGAATTTTTCTACCAAATGCGACAGAAACAAAGCTACGTCGCAATTGTCATCTACAATGACAAAATAATGCTTTGTCGCTGGTGGTAGGCAAAGGCGACAGAGGCGATCTCTGTTGCATTTGCCATCTTCGCCGATAGAGAGAAATTATGTCGCTCGTGAAGAGAAAATTCGAAGAACGCAAAGTATTCGTCGCATTTGGCTTCGTCGATGGGGAAAATGCGACGCAGTTTGTGACGGAAGGATTTCTGTCGCTGAAGCCAAATGCGACAAAATTTGACCCCATCGGCGATAGAATGCTCCGACGCCGAAGGGGTCATTCCTTGTAGTGTCGGTTAATCTCAACGGTTCTCTTTGAAACTCCTAACTAAGAACACAGTACTCGGTAAACAAACTCGGTCCCCTTTGGTTTTATTTCTTGACTGTCTGTTGGGGCTAAAAGTTGTATTTCTTGTCGTTTCTGCTTGGTTTTAAGTGTTTCGGAGTTTGTTTTGCGTGAATGGTCGTTGTTTTCGGCTTTGTTTTTTATTTAGGAGTTTTGAGAAGACTATAGCTTAGTTGTAAGTGAGTTGCTTAGGTGTCAGCACTAATTTTGTTGGCCTTGCTATACATTTGTAAGGGACCCTAACGGGTGCATAAGCTAGTTGTGTTTCTTGCTTGGTTTGTTTGCTTATCATTTTGTTACAACTTTCTTGTTCGTTATTTCTTTATTGAATTTTAAAGCATGTGGTCTATGATTTGGTAGGCTAGAATGTGGATTATATGCTATTTGTTGTTCGTCATTTCTTTATTGAATTTTAAAGCATTTGGTCTGTGATCTGGTAGGCTAGAATGTGGATTATATGTTGTTTGTTGTTCGTTATTTGTTTATTGAATTTTAAAGCATGTGGTCTGTTATCTGGGTGACTAGAATGTGGATTAGTTGTTGTTTGTTGTTACTTCATTGAATAATGTGTTGAAATACTTTAGAAAAGTGATGCATGACTTCATCGTAATTGTCTTGTTTAGAAATTGGATGTTGCTTGCTCGAGTCACTTTTATTGATAGAGTGAGCGGTCGGCCATGCGATCTAGGCACGTCTCTTCACCGTCATAGAGTGATTGCAATAGATCATAGAGTCTATTGTTTGCGTGACACGTCAGGGGGCGACCCATAGGGGTGTAGGGTTGGACGCAACCAACGTTCCCTAGCGGATAGAGGTTACTGTTATAAGCTGCTTTGCATGTTATTAGGGCGATGATCGCTATATCGACCCGAAGTGTGGTGGGATTGACCATAGGTTCGATAGTCTACACTCAGGGACTTGACATCGGCTGAGAACCTGGTCGTCCTATGTGTAACCTATTTGAGTGGTCTAAGGTGCACATGATGCGATAGTGGAAAGCAGGCCATTGCTAGAGTTGGAGCGGGAACTTGCTAGGCAATGGGTAGCCGAATTTTCTTACGCGTAAGTGAACGCGATGTTAGTAGGTTGGATCGCTCTCGGCTCGGGGGTGTGCGTGGTACGTGATGTGTTCAACATTGAACCCACCGCGCCGGAAGGACCCAGGATAGCCTGGGCGACTCTAGTGGTTAACCCTTGAACCTAGGCACTCTGTCGTGCCTGAAAGAGTTCGGGTAGTGGCTTTTCAGGTCTCACAGCATGGGCCAGTGAGGTCCCTCCTCGAGAATTGTCTTAGGGCCATCGGGCTAGGCGACTCGAGTTTTCAAAAGTTGGGATGCCTCCCTTCGTTGTTGTAATTTTCATGGACTTATTTGTCAATACATGTTAGACTATGTTATTATATGCATGCATACTTGTGTGGGTTTCTCTTACTGGGTTTCACGACTCACCCTTCATTTCATGTTGGTTATAGCTTCCATCCATAGGTGCAGGTTTATATCAGGACAGTTGACGGAGGCAGCTAGGCGACCAGAGGGGGAAAGACTAGTTATTGACACGTGTCGATTTTTTCTATTCTTTGTATAGTTTTGTACACGCGTTATTTTGTATCATTTTTTGTGTAGACATGTGTTTTGGTTTTAAACGAGCGCTTGACTCTTTATGTGATTTTTAAAACCGTAGATTGTTTCAAACCTTTTATGCAGGATGTTTGTATACATTTTTAGATGTCCGAGTTTTGTTTATTTACAGGTGCGGTTTCTCCATTTTTAGTGGAAATTCTGTAAAAAATTTTAAGGATTTTCATGCATTGTCTTGACACTTCGGGTCGACCTTACGGTTTAAGACTGAGTTGTCACATTGACGCTTACCAAGTGTCAAATAAATTGTATAGTTGACACGTCACATGTCAACTATATATATAGTTGACGCTTGACAAACTGTCAAGTGTCTAGACTTTACTTGACACTAGTATACTATCGTTTATAAAACCGTCCAGTAGCATTCTACTTGACACTCTAGGAACGTCAATTAATGTCTTCTTTATAGTAGTATATGCATTTTTCCAAGTACTATCAATAAAAAAAATGCAGTCAAGACCATTTAGTTAATATTTTGACAAGATGTCCATGTATTAGTTATGAGTTAAATTTGATAGTCTTGATCTACAAAAGGTTCTTACAAAACTTGTATTTTTTGATGCATATATAAATAAATATCCTTAGCAATTGTAGTTCAAGATGGGAAACAAATTTAGGTTCCAATAAATTAATGATACTCACCACAAATTTTCTAAATCCTTCACTCTCCACAAATCTAAAGGATAACTTGTCAATTATGATAATTTCAGCCAGAAGCCTCCTAGCATTCTCTAGACTAAAAACTACACACCTAAGAGGAAGTAGTTTTTTGTATTATCTCCTACATCATCATTGTTTCTTAAAACCAATTTAAGTTGAGATGCATATTTTAATTTTGTAAAGGGACATTTTTTTTACAATAACTCTCAATGTGCATTCACATTGTCATTGTTTCATACCTTTCTATATGACATATTGTATATATAGAGCCACAATAATTACATTTAGCTTGAGGTTTATCTTTAGTAAAATGATCTCATACTATAGAAGTTCTTTTCCTCTTTCTTTCTTTCTTCAATAGTGGTGGTGACATCTCTCCAAACCCATTTATTTGTAAATCTTCTGACATTCAATTTTACTATCATTCTTGTTGAATTTGTCATGATTTGATGCTTAATATCATGTTACCTTAAAAATTGAAACATTAATCAATAGAATTACGATATTAAAATTTTTATTTAAGAGTACTTATTGTAAGAATGGTAGTCTATTACTAATATTTGACTAATAGGTTGTTAGTTAATTACAAGAAAACCTCATTCATTATTAATCGCATATTATATTTATATTTTATTTGTATATAATAATTACATATCTTAATAATTTAACTGAACAAACAAACATTTGGTCAATAAATCTCAGTAATAATAAGTTAATAACTAAAGTTTATGAAATTTAAAGTTTATTTTATAAATTATAATGTTTATGACAATATATAAACAAATATTATATCGTAACAATTTTTTATTCAAAATACTTTTTTATTGATAAAAACTAGTTTTTAATATTAATATCCATCCATCCTTTTACCACTTTAAAATACAATAAACTAATATTCAAGTATTGTAGTATTAGGTCTAAAAAGGTATTACAACTGTACTAAAAAAACAGTATTACAATTATTTCAAAATAAAATATCAAATTAGTAAAAAAAAAGAAAAACTAAAATAAACATAATATGTATATATAGGACACAAATAGGAATTTTATGTTCTTTCATTGGACACAAATAAGAAAAATTAAATTGAGGAGAGGAAGATGAGGATTTGAACTCTTGTTTGTTTTGGTACATCACAAATTTTTTAACTTCTCTCTATTCTAACTGTTGATGCCGAAAAATGGTCACCGGATATCCCCAGTAAGAATTTGTTTAACTGAGGACGAAAATGTCTGCAAAAAAGCGAAAATTAGGACACATCGATGTGGTGTGAGCCACAGGGCCTCCGATGCCTAAGTCAGTAAGAGATTTCGAAGAATAATTTAGAGGACTTTAGAATGGCGCAACAATACTTAGCTTAGGATCCGTCCCTCGGACTGGAAAATGCCTTGACTCTTATAGCAGTCGGTCTTGTAGCCGTTGCAGCTCACTTATGGCAATATATTGACCGGTTGTTAGAAATGTATGTCATTAAGCCGGGTATGAATACCGGCATAACTCATGACCGTTACCCTTTGGAGGTGTAACGGTCTTGACTCTGGAGTTATTTGGACTCGGTCGACTCTTCGAAGAGTCCTGACCTCCACGGCCAACCCACTCGGGCTGACCTACTTGTTGTAACGGGTGGCGCCGCGTGGTGCAGTGCCTCCATACATTACTTGGACTCGGTCGACTCTTCGGAGAGTCCAGACCTCCACGACCAATCCACTCGGATTGACCTACATGTTGTAACAGGTGACGCCAACGGGCGCAGCGCCTTGGACTCGGTCGACGCTTCAGAGAGTCCTAACCTTCACGGCCAACCTACTCGTTGTCGGACCCGAGAAGGGTGAGGCTGCAAGAGCCGACCCCCGGGGGGTCGAGTCCTTCCTTGGCCGACTCCCAAGGGAGCCGGACTTGCTTGGTCGACCCACAAGGGGTCGGCAATGGCATGGCCGACCCCTGAGGATCGGCAAAGGACGTGGCCGACCCCTGGGGGGTCGGTGATAGCGTGACCGACCCTCAGGGGGTCGGCAAAGGACACCTGGCCGACCCTCGGGGGGTCGTCAATGGCGTGGCAGACCCTCGGGGGTCGAAAATGGTGTGGCGAACCTCTAGGGGGGTCGGCAAAAGGCATGGCCGACCCCCTAGGGGTCAAGGCCTCCATTTGGTCGTTGGCTTGTTTGTCCTTTGGGTGGGTCCCAACCTCTTCTGAGTCTTTCGGGATATTTTTGGCTCACAACATTACCCCCACTCTTCATTTTCGATCTTCAAGAATTGCTGGATTTTGAATAGTAGTTTAGCCACTTGCTTCTTTTTCGAAGTTTCAGGATACTAAAAAGTTATTTTCTTGTATTTTATCGAAGTATCTTCTTGAAAATTATTTAGGCCATGTTTTTTTTCAAGAACATCTTTTCCTAAATAATATCCAAAAAATAAAAGTTTTAAGGTTATGGGAAATATTTATTCTAAGAATAATTATATTTAAATGGTCATATTTTTATTTCTAAGAATATCTTTTCCAATATAATATTTTTATTCAATGAAAAATCACTCTCTCTTTTTCGGAAAATATTAATGCTTTAGAGATTTTTCATAACCTAACGTTTCCATAAAAACACCTTTCCAAAAGTACACCCTCCTTTTTACCCTTCTTTGGCCAAAAATTGCCTCTCATTGGTATAAAATTTTCGATTTTTTCAAAGTGTGGGAGGAGGCTTGCTGTTCGTTTTGGATTTTTGGAAAGCACGCGCCGCACCTTACTTTTTCGGTATGTACCTTTATTTTTCCAACTTCATGCTAACGGTTAGGTATATTTTCGAAAATTCCACCTTTATTTAAGCACTTTTTCGAATTTTACCCTTTAAGCATGTATGTCTGAATTTTTTGGATTATTTAGGCTCTTTTTTCAAAGACTTGCCCGTTATAGTACTTTTCCAAATTTGTGGGCTACTTAGGCACTTTTTATAAAAGTCTTGCTCGTTTAACTTGCTTTCGAAATTCTTAGGCTGCTTAGGTACTTTTACCAAAGTCTCGCCCACCCAACCGTTTTTTTAAAGTGGTAGGTTACTTAGACACTTTTTATAAAAGTCTTGCTTTTTACCATTTTTTGAATTTTATAGGGTACTTCTGCTCTCTTTGCCATAGACTTGCCTTTTTCTGTTGCTTGCAGACTACTCATTACTTTGGCTATCATGGACCCTTCATCTGACTATGAGACTGAATCCCTCCACCTTTTGGGCTGCTTCTTCTCTTAAGAGGACTCGACGGAAAGTCCTGGCAGTAGGGTCGGGATCTCAGACGATCGCGTCCGTCTTGACTCAAAAGGACCTAGATCACCTTAGAACCCAGTATATTATTCCTGCCGAGATCACCCTTCGGCTTCCGCTGGCTTCGGAGACATATGCCCATCCTCCTCTAGGCGAGGTGGCCCTTTACACCACCATGTTCGACAGAGAAGTTCGGGTTCCCCTCATACCTTCCCTTCAAGAGTTCTTAGGTATGGCCGGGTTGGCACCAGCGCAGCTGGCTCCCTATGCTTGGAATGTCTTCTTCGGCTTGCACAACCTTTGGGCATACACCGGCTTCGAGTGTTCCTTCAGTGCTAGAGACCTTCTCTCACTTTACCGCTTTTTCCAGCATCCCGATGTCACCGTGGGCTGCTACCTTACTCCCAAAAGCAAACTTTCTCCTTTGGTGGCGTGCCCCAATTTTCAGAAGGGGTGGAAAGAGCACTGGTTCTTCGCTAGAGGATCTTGGGTAGCTCCAGTTGTCGAAGCTTCACTGGCAATTCCCACTATCTTCGGAACATATTGTATGCTTTCTTTCACTTTGACTTATCTATCGTTTGGCACTGTACTAATATTTTTGTGTTGTTTCCAGTCCATTGGAAGCTAAGTCCCCGTTCTTGGGTAATGAAATTCTACGAGGTCGTTAAAACCTACCCCAAAGAGGTCACTCCCAGTGTGCAATATCTGACCATTAACTCATAGGCACTTTACAACCTCCTTCCAGATTCGGCTATGCCAGCTGACTCTGACTCGGACTCGCCCGTCTCGCGGGAGGGATCTGCTCTAGGTATGCAGCTTACTTTTTCATCTAACTTAGCATATTTCGAATATTGGAAATGTAAGTTAACGCTTCTTACCATGTTTAGCCGCCATGGACTACGAGTCTTCGCTGAGGCGCACCTTTGATGCACTAACGCGCCAAACGTCTCGCCCCCTTCCTAGGCCTCAAACCGTTGACACGGTTGACCTTACTTCGGAGGGCTGCTCCCTTCCACCTGGTGACGTGGGGATCTTCCTTTTTCTGAAGCCCTAGAGGACTTGGATGTTGGGTCGGACACGGAGTTTGATTGACCCAGCCTCATATTTGACCACAACCTTCTTCGGCTTAGACTAGCTCGTGTAGGCCTCAAACGCCTTTACACATCCTTCCCCCTAGGTTCGACTCGTACCTTTTGTCAGGGCCACACCGTGCTACATTGGACCCGTAGGAGGAAAAGACTTTGGCCTCCAACTTGTGGAGTGAAGTGGAGTCCTCTTCGGCTACCTTTCCCCTAGGAGACGCCTCCCGAGTTATGAAAGAAAGGACTCGTTTGATGCACGAGGTACGACGACTTCACTTTTTACAGCTATACGTTAAGTAGAGTATGCATGCTAACTTGTTACCTTTGTTTTTTGCAGGCATTCATGCATTTTGCCTCAGCTTCTCGTCACCTTTCTGAAGACTTGCGTCACGCCCTCTCTTTTTTGTCTACTAGTACTGACAAGCTTAAGTGGGAGCTGGCACAGGCTCAAGAAGCTCAGCGAGTCGCCGAGGCTACCTTAGTCGACTCTCGTACTTCCGCTGAAGCGGCTCGTAGTCTCGCTGCCCGCGCGCGCCAAGAGGACTTGTCCACTATTGCTCGCCTTCGACAAAGTAGGCTTATGATGAAGGGAAGCTGAAGTATGTTGCCTATCTAGCTAACCTTGTGAAAGACTCTCCTGTCTTTGTAATTTTGGAGAACAACGTCGGTGAGGCTGCCATCGACTGAGCACTAGACTGAATTCATAAGGGAGTTAGATATGGCAACCTTCTTCCTCTCTTTCGGTCTCTTTGTTCCAGCACTGCGAAAAAAGTCGCCGACCCTTCCCTGCCAGCCTTCAAGTCCGGACTTCCAAGTGATCCAGCCCAAGCCGCTTGCTACGACTCCCACATCTTCCAAGGCGTGCCCGAAAGAAGTCAGGCTCTTCCAGCTAGGATAGCACCTGCCTAAGCCAGACCCAACCAACCAACTTCCATTAGGCGCAGCTCCGGGGGGCCTTAATGACTTTTACGTTACTTTCCTTTTTACTTGAAGCATTTTACTATGCAGTCTTTACTTTTTCCTTCTAGGTTGTAACACATGAATGTTGGCTTTTTGGCATTATCTCAAATTAATTAATTTTAATTAATTAATTAATATTTTGATGATAACAAACTCGAAT